>PQXI01000085.1:0-146928 GCA_004786145.1 Botrytis paeoniae
AAGAGACTAGCTCTTTCTAATAGACCTTATAAGGCCTATTATTTCGTGTATACAGCTAGCTCTTTAGATAGAATACAATATAGACATTTAGGACCTACAATTCGTAGGTGCTACGTCTTCCGTATCCTTCTCAAACCAACAGATTCCTTGTTCCTCGTCAAAGCCTGGTGCTCTTTTGTGAAGCTTCACCACGACGCCGAGGAAAAGCTTGTGTTTCCTCAGCTTGAGAGTTTTATCGACAAGCCCGGCTGCATGAGCACGAACATTGCGCAACATGCAATTTTCGAACCTGGACTTCACGAACTTATTGATTACTCAAAGAAAACCTCGCCTTTTGAATTCAGCACTACGAAGGTATGCTTATTGATTAATAGATTTGCGAATACCCTACAGAATCATCTAAAAGCAGAGATTCCAATATTGTTAGCACTGCAACCCTACGAGAGCATGGGTATTATAAAGATATTCAAAGAAAGCGAGGCTGCAGGTTTCAATCAACCAAATGTTAGTATTACCCCGTAATATCATCTTATGTGTACAAGACTAAGCAAAGACAGAAGATAGCATTGCTACTGATATTGGGTCTTTCAGATAGCACGTTCAAAAATGGAAAATATGTATTCCCAGTAGTACCAGGGTTTGCAAGATATATTGTCCATTATTGGTATTGTTGTGCACATCAGGGCACATGGAGATTTTTACTGTGCGATATGTGGGGTATGCCGAGACCTTTAGCATTCTTGAATTAGGTGTGCCAGGGTGGTCGGTCAATCTGTCAATTTAAACGAGCACAATACAAACATGAGTATGAGTAGAGCACGAATATGTTTACACCTCAACTTGCTAAGTCATGGAGGAGGTAGTTGTTCCAACCATGAATAGTTGTTTGTAATTTTCGAAATCCCATTCAGCAATAAATGTTTGAGAAGTGTTTGGAATTCAACAACACAAGAGTGCATTTCAAACGCGATATCTTATATGTTTAGGGAGGCGAGAATAAAAGTAACTTTTTAGGGTCTGGTGATGAAGCTATGCGGATCACCTTTTGATTCCTCGATCTCATTGTAAAAGCCGAGTAGTTGACATCTAAGAAGATATCAAAAGTGTGACTACATTAGAAGAAGTAATATTCTTGAAGTAGACGGTATAAAAGAAATATAATTTAGTGACGAGTCCAAAGTTTTATGGAAGTATTGATGAGGCAATACCTAAACTGAAGTCGATAGGTATCAATCTGCATGTCGGTATGCTGTTGCATTTCGGCAAGAGCAACCATGTAGCGTCGGGCCGAACCTGAAAGCGAGATAGCCGACGCCGATGAACCTTAAACCCACCTCGAACTCGAATGCACTCTAGATGTTATGTTGCAATGGATAACCGCAAGAAAGAAAATCGAATAGGTAGTTTACAAATGCCTAGTTTCAAGAGGCATCAAATCTCGTGAAGGTTATCGTAAGCTGTGTATCCTTTTTCATACATGGAGGTATGCAAGTTCAAATCAGAAATTCACGGATTCGACACAATATCTAGCTCGAAGTATCTCTTTGCCGATGCAGAAGCACTTGCCATACATAGCTCCTTGAAGTGAGTGAAGAATTCGTTGTCATGTTGCACTTGATCGGGAAGAAACTCAATCTGCTCAAGTATGTTTTGAGTATATCCTCTTAGCTCTAAAAATGTTGAAGCAAAATTTTCATTCTCAGTATCACAAACATTATGTGTTGAGTGATGCTATGATATAACGATGAGTTTGTGAGGCCACAATAAGAGAGAAATGCTATAAGATTATCATGATTAGTGTCCATGCAAACTTTTTCTTAAGAGGAGTCAAAGTGGTATTTTCTAGTTCTTCCACCAAAAGAACTTTTGTTATTTGATGGCATCAGGAAGAGTTCTTTTAGTCTTACCAAGACGAACTTGAGCCCTATGTTTTGCATTGCAGCAGAGAGCAGATCTCTGTGTTCTCATCCTATGGCCTCAAACCCATTGCATAATTCTACCATAAGAGTATAAATACATACTGTCCTCTCCAGCAACAACTATTTGAAAGCACCCCTTTGTGGCAAATATCACCAGACTGTGTATTTCTCTTTTATAAAGAAGGATTTGCATTTTCTGTATCTCATCATGAGAGGAAAATCCAAGGGCCCAGCCAGCCATGTTTGAAGAACCATGATTTTCTTAAGGAAGAGATTCAATTTTTGGTTTGCTTCTAGAACGCTGTGGTTTGTGCTTAGTGTGAAATGTTTATAAAGAACGTCACACCTATCAAGCATCCTTGCTCGAGGAGTGAATAACTTCGTCTGGCCACTTCGGAACTATCTTTCTCCGGTGTTTACCTGGCAGTTATCCAGTCATAAAAAAATACCTACTCATATATTTCACACGTCTCAGCTTTCTCTTTGATACTCATACTTACATTGCATAAAACTTTTTGCTGTCATTCTTGCAATTATTTTGTCGTTTCCTTCTGGCTTTTCCTCAAGTTCAATACACACTATTCATTCTCCAATAAACCCCAATAACAACGAAATTGCTCCTCTAAGCTTTGTTTAACTGAATCTCTTATTATGCTTATTGTCTTTCGAGAATCATTGGCTCAATTTCAGACCATGATTATGTTAATTTTCATATTGGTCTGGGGTCTCTTGAGTGGACTTGCAGCTTCTACAGCTTCAGCTGACATCAATGCAAATTTTTATTATCTTACTCTGGATCCAAATGCAACAATCACAATGGTAAGATGATCACTTCTACTCTGCTAATCTACTTCTTTGATAGCAAGCTGACGCGTCGAAGTTCCAAAGTATTCAAGTGGTTCCCTCTTCCTCCAACGCACTAGTCATCCCAGGCAACGTTCAAGCTATATGGCCTGCACTTCAAAATAATCAAGGCATTATGCAAACTGTGGTCGCAAACCAAGGAAGTATCGGAGAGTGGTTTTATATTGGACTAGAGTTTTGTTGCACGTATGTATTTGCTGTCTTTTTCTACCCAGAATTCAGTCTGAAATATTATCCGAAGTCAAGTCGGTAGAAAACATTTGAAGCAACAAAGCTGACTCGCAGAAAATATGCAGACCTAAAGACTGGCAAGCTGATAAAGCTCAGCAGGGTAAGTTCAATACTTATCCCAATATTTCCACGCAGACAGTGGAGCTGATTAATTTTTAGTATATCCAGGAGATCGCATCACCACAAAGTACCAATTGATGAGTGCAAATACTGGAGTATATAATGTTACATGGAAGGTTGAGAGGGGTTACTTCGGTATTCAAGCTGGCGAAATATCATTTACTGCAGAATCTTTTTTCAATCCTCAAGAGCATCGTAAGTCAGAGCACTCTCTCATTCGCTACTAAAAGCCGATGACCCAGAAGTGGAGTTGCTAACGAGGATGGTCAACAGCAACCCCTGGTGGCCAAGGCCCGTTTAATAAGGTAAGCAGCTGGTTTTGCTACTCCTTCATGATCTTCCGACATAGATTAACTATCTTTAGGTACTTTTCGCAATTGAAACACAAGGAGGAAGTAAGTGGGACTTTGGGTCAGTTCAATGGGACCAAATCAGTATACAAGCCGACACTGCCAGAAGTGATTGGTGTTTTAAGTATGTTCTTACCCTTTCTCTCATTCTATTTGTTCACCCACACCGTGGGAGGTAGTACTCACTCATCAAATGATCCCACGAACTAATAGTTCACAGACCTACCAATAACACGGACTTCCAACATTACCTTTCCACTCCCACCGTCTTTGTCTCTAACAATCAAGTAATCTGTGAATATTCTTCGCTGATCCTTGGGGACACAAAACCACCTACAGCTCTCTCATCTCTCGAAACAACCTCGCACACTGAGCCTGGACCCACCACACAAGATCTAAATCTCTCGCCTACCACAAGCCTCACAGCTGCAGTCTTCGTAAATCGTCGAGAGTCACCTCTTCCAACACCAAGTCTCGATGGACCAGGTAATGCTCCCACCTCGACGCTCTCAGATGGTCTTCCAGACCCATCATATTCTGCGCTGTCAGTCTCCTGGGAATCTGCCAATAACCACTACAGTTCCTACAATTCTATACAAATGTCTAAATACACCGTCGCACTAGAGGCCGATCTCAAGAGCGTCTTCGGAACCACCACTATTACGACTGTGGATGGAGATAGTGCGTTGACTACTATCACAACAGACAACTACAAAGCATGGGCTACCGCTTACGCCGCAGCACATGGGAATGGAACGGGTAATTCTATAATTGCGAATGGTGATCAAGATTCTGTTCACCTTATTCCGATGTCACTTCCGTGGTTGATGGCTATGCTTGTGATAATGAGCTCGGTGATCGTGGGTGCTGCTGCTTTTTTTATCTACAGACCTAGACAGAGGGAGGTATCATGAGGGTGTTCTCATTTCAATTATGAGGGACACTAGCTGTACTCTAGATTCTTCAAGAGACTTAGGCATGGAATTTCCTAGAGTTGGAATTCCAAATAGGAATAATTGAGTAATTTAAGAAACTCATTTCAAGATTTTAGATCAGGATCTATGAATTACCGTGACATATCTGAACAGACTGAACTTCGAGAGGTTTTGTCCCATGACGAAACATGGCAGGTATTATTGAGAGTAGTAACTCTGCAAGTTAGTAACCACCTATTTCCCTACAACTCAAATGAAAGTTTGCAATCTCTTACATTATTTGCAAGATGTATTGGTTTCTCTTTCTGATCTCAGATTCAAAGCACTGCTCTCTCGCTCCAATGTTTGAATTAACAATACAGATTTGCCCTCGAAATTCAAGTTGAAGATTATATCATTTTAGTTATTGCTAGACTTTGCATAATCTTTTATGTCAGATCCCGAGCGATTTTCAAAAAATCAAATCGATTTATATTTATACAACTCCTACGACTGAGGCCAGAGATTAACATTCGGCTAATTGACATCAGATATTTTGCGTGATCTCATCTATATCTTGTGGATCTAAATCAATAGATCTTCTAGACTGGTTTCGGTGCTTCGAATGTTTAAATATCCTACAGTTATGAAGATTAGGAGGGAATTTGGTAGACGGTATCAAGATCGGTAGGAGGTCTAAACATCAAGAAGAGGGTAAAGACTATTAGCCAGAAAAGACAGAGACATTGCGTGATCATGAGGAAATAGTAGTTTCTGTCCGTGAGGTCTAAAAGTGGATTAATTGCAAGGCACTACTCGTTATCAAATACATAGCATTTCTGCGCTAACGAGTTCATATATTCAAGTTTGGACGTAAGCAATGGTTTCTATTCATGATGCGCTTTGGAGAACACCGTATTTGATACATGAGATAGTATGCCATGCATAGAAAGATACTTTTTTGCGTCCACGCGATGACGTTGAATTGGTCATTAGTCATGCTATTCTCAACTTGAGACATAGCGAACTATGCAGAGATACCATTACTGAAAGCATCCCATGCATCCTTCTTCCATGGTGCGACCATAATACCCCTCTGAGCGTCTCCGACCTTCCCAGTACCGGCATACGCAGTTGATAAATCCTCAGCACCTAAGACTCCACGTGGAGGGACGGAATTCCTCGCCGTCAGTACTGCCATCTCAGCCGCCTTTGCATCGCCAGTTGTATTTGCCAATCTTGACCAACCATGAGTTGAACCTGGATGAAGAATCACATCTTTCTGGACCTCGCTCATTACTTGAATTTGCGAATCCTCTTCGGCAAATGCAGCAATGGAACGAAGAACTTCGCCAATACGTGCTTGATCTGCACCCGTGATAAATCTATCAGTGCGGAGAGTTTGTAACTCCGCCGTTACTGCTTCGATGCCTTCGGTATCTGAATTGAATAGAGCTATAATTCCGAGAAGTAAGACTGATTGGACGTGATTGGGATGAGACTCCACACATTCATAAAGAATATCTTGTGCTTTGGAGCGGGATGATTCGGTGCCATGAGCCCACAAAACTTGAGCAAGGACGCATACTGCATCAGGATTTCCATTAGATTCTTTGAGAGCGGGCTCAAAGTATTCAAGAGCTGTATCGAGATTTTTCAGGTAGTAATGGGCTAGGCCGACAGTAAGATGAGCCGATAGTCTGCATTTTTGACGATCTTCTGCAGAAAGCTCATTGCCACTATCTTCATCACAGAGTTGTAAAGCGAGATCTCCACTTTCCACAGCTTCTTCATACTGTTGGTTTGCCAATTGAGATCGAGCGAGATCTGCTTTGGCCAAAGCAAATCGAGATAATGATTCTGGTGATTCTGTAACTTCGTAATCGGCTTCAGCTGCTCCACAAATTGTGGTCAAGGTTGTTACAGCTGAAGAAATATCATGTGCACGCTCAGAAAACAGTGATGAGAGATGCGTTGAGACGAGATCATCAGGAGCCATCGATTGCACTTGGTTCAGCGCAAACAAGGGCTGAACCAAGTCTGCTATATTGGTGACATTCTTTGCAGCCAGAACTTGATCAAAGGTTGACTGTGAGTATTGCCGATGTGTGATTAAAGAAGATGATCCAGAGATCTCCATAGCATGAGTAAAAAGGAGATTGGCTTCTTTTACATCGCCCAACATGAGAGCAAGAAGTCCCTGCCCAATCCAAGCATGCGAGTAATCCGGGTCAGTAGATTGAGCTCTTGTAAAGGCATCGTTGGCAAGCTGATGATCATTCTGCTGTAAATATAATGATCCTAAATTAGTCCATGTCTGGGCACTTCTCTCATTCAAGTAGAGACTTCGAACAAAAGAATGCTGTGCAACCTTTGGGTTTAGATCACTGGTAACTATACCCAACGCGTTCCAGAACTCTGAGTTGCCTGCTTCTAATTCGATAGCTCTTTTGAAACATCGTACTGCGGCTTTCTGATATCTGGTAGATTTCTTTTTCAAACTGGGTGCCAAACAGACATGAGCACGATGCTCAACCCAACCGAGGTTGTAATAAGCAACTGCCTGGGCGTGTATATCGTGAGATGAGGCATGTATAGCTCGCTTGTGAGCTAAAATCGCTGCATGAAGACATCGAGTTCGGCGCACTCCATCCTCTTCGTCGGCAGGAAATAGTCCCTTTGCTAAAACGACATCAACAGATACTCCATCGACGTTTGCGAAAACATCATAAGTGGTTGCCCATTCTTCAAGCAATTTTTTGATATTCGCGTCTGGGAACTCGTTGATGCGGCTCCAAACCCAAGAGTAAACAGCACAAGCATCGCCTACAGCTCGCCAGAGGTTGAAAGCATCAGCTCTGCTCTCGAAAACTTGACTAGCAACTTCAATAGCCTCGGTCGCACGTTGAGCTGCTTGTCCAAAAAGCCCTTTCTCGATGCTATCCCAGGCACTATCAACTAAAGTCTGAATCAGAGCAATGGAAACACCAAATCCCGTGGGACGATTCTGAAGTACAGATTTATAGCCCTCAATGGCATCATCGAAATTTCCTAGCTCACGCTTTACATTGGCGAGCATATGCTTTGCAAACCAAGTCTCACCATCCTGTCTTTGTTCAATTTCACTCTCGAATTGTTCCGCATGGTGAAAAGCCTTTGTTGCAGCAATGTAACGTCCAGAATTGTGATAACTTTCGCCTAGGCCGACCCATGAATGATAATCAGAAGGTGTAATGCGCAATGCGGATTGGAAAGAAACAATGCTCTTTGAGTAGTCTTGTTTATTCAACTCGGCAGTTCCAAGAGCAGCAAATGGCCAACTAATGCCCTTTTTCTTCGAACCAGGTGCTGGTCTGACCCTTCCTGAATTGACAACTCGTTGAGCAACTGATTCGACCAGCTCCCACTCGCCCTGGCCTGCGAACATCCTAGCCAGGCGCTCAGCAGCTTCCACTTCCGAGGAGGAAAGCTCAAAGGCTTTCTGAAAACACTTCCGAGATCTCTTTTTGTCATTTGAATAGTCTGCGTAGAATATACCTAGACTGGTATATGCCGGAGCAAAATTGAGGTTACTTTTCAGTGATGCTAAGAAATATGAATATGCTCCCTTTCTGTCTTTGCGTGCGGATTTCGAAGTATCTATGTTCCATAAGCAAACACCGACACGATATTGTGTCTGGGCCAGCAAGTCTCGAGACTTCATATCTTTGGCTTCGATTTGAGGTAAGCACTCTTCTAACTCCTCACGTCCACGAAGATAATCGCCATTAATAGCCTTGACCCATGCGGCTTCAGCCTTAACTCGGATATTCGTAGGATCTCGTTGTAAAGCGCGTTCAAGGAAGTCAATAGCGGCAACAAAGTCGTCTTCTTCCTCATAAATCAAACCAATTCCTATGAGAGCAGGAGTTGAGGTTGGATTTTCTTTCAATAGGCCATCGAATAAAGCTTTTGCTTCCGGATGATTCTTCGGCGATTGATAAAATACGAGAGCAGTACCCAATAAGGCTTTGAAAGATTGGGATGCATTTTTAAACTTTTTGCCAATTTTGTTGGATTCTTCTAATGCAAGCCGATTTGCGTTCCGCATAAGTTCCACCACGCTTTCGTGCTCATCTAAAAATTGATAATACTCTCCCATGAGACGATGTGCCAGTATTGATGTGGGAGAATCCGTCATGCCTTCTATCATCATTGCCAAGCGATCTTCTGCAAGCATCGCAAAGTCATCCAATGTCACTCCTCCTCCGTCGTCTTCATCTGAACTACTTTCATCCCTTTTCTCGTTATTCGTGGGAGCTGGAGTTCGTGGCGGTGGCGGAAATGGCGAAGTCTCACTGGACATGAATCCTCGAAGAACCTGAGCAAGACCACTCGTAGGAAAGAAATCTATGTATTCGCGCAAATTGTTGACATCCAAGCCTTGAACATGTTCGGGATCTTGCCACTCAATAGCAATATCCCAGGCCAGCTTGTACGGATGCTTAATTAAAACCATATCTGTAGCCAGCTTGAATAGTTTTGATCGTTTTTCTGTCTTTGAATCTCCGGGCGGGAGAACAACCAGAGTGTCTAGACATCTTTTAATGAGTTTCTCTTCGTATTGACGGCGAATCTCATCATCAGTGGTCCAGTCTATGATTTTATTGTAAATTTCCTCCAAATCACTATCTTTCAAGACTTCTCGTTTTACTTCGACTGTTACTTGACTAATTTTGGCACCTAATCTTGTTCGTCGCTCTCCTATTTCCTTGTTGATACGCTCTTTCTCTTCGAATTCGGTAATCTGAGCTATGATTTGATAGGTATGTGAAGGATGATGAACGCGACCTTCCAGATATTGATAGATTGGGCTATCAGGTAGAATGACTTCCAAGGAATTCCTGTGCTGCCAGCGGGATCCTTCATTTTTGGCAAATGCGAGAAATTTGTCAATGACATCTTGACATTTGTATTTGTCGTCGTGAGCTTGATAGATTTGAGCTAACTGCAAAGCTGCTGTTTGGTATTGCTCAACCTTGGAACCACCTTGCTTCTCGTATAACTGAATGAGACCTTGCCATGCCTGTGGCTCCCCTTCTTTGACTTTCGTCGCAGCATCGTAAGCCTTTTCTGCTTCTGAGTATTTCGCTTGTTTACTATAGGCAAATCCTAAGAAGATATTCCTGCGGACTGGAAGTTAGAGAGAGATGTTGCTTCCGAGAAAGATATATAAATGCGTGTGCAGTGGCACAGGGTTTAACTTACGCCTGGTAGCTATTTGGATCCGAATCAAGAAGCTTCCGGGCTTGCTCGACAGCTTCATCATACTTTTGAGATTGAACTGCAGCATTTATAGCTTTCAGCGCGGCTTTGGTTCCTGACATGTTGAATTACTGAGTAATTTATCCGGCATAGTTATCCCAACAAATTAGGTTTGATTTATGAGAAAGTGTCGAAGATCAAACGATAAGTTCTGACCTACACATGATTTAGAATTATAGCAAGCACTAATAAGCTAGGTAGCTCGAGTAGGTACATCATACTTTTTTTGGTTACAGCCTTGTCCTTCTTGGTGGGGTCTAGCCTGCCCTGCCATGTCTTCTCGTGCCTGTTCGGCTCGGATCATCTTCGTTAGATAGCGAGTCGTATGAAGAACGAAGAAAGCGAGTTGTACGAAGTAAGTTCGATTAACAGGGTCTTTTCATTGGGTGCGTTCTACCCCTGTGATAGTCGCATACCCATCTGACATCGTCATTGTTGCCCCCAGATATCAAAACTACCTAGGCGGTGCAAATAGAAGGAACCAAGAACCCGAATACGTGAATTGGTACTAGTGTTTGTTTAATTGTTCCTATCACACTCATATGACTTTTAATCCACTTCATATAAATATCTCTTTCTGTACTGCAATTAGGACGATAGAGATATAATTGCTGTCAATCAATCGAGAGAGATTGATAACAAGAACCACACCGATATCTTATCAAAGCAAGCAGAACACTAAGCGCTGTCTGCCAGGAATCAAAATCATCCCGTACTTTCGCTGCTGTACGAGAACAATTCTTGAACCTCTCTCGCACTCTCCCTCGAAGAACTCCTTCACACTATGTCACCACTGCGCTTAACGATCGAGAATGGCCTCTTCCGCGATTCCCATGGCCGTGAAGTTACCCTTCGTGGAATAAATCTTGCTGGGGACGCCAAGTATCCTAGCAATCCGAACCAACCCTCACATATTGTTAAGGACTTCTTCGATGGAGATCATGTCAACTTTCATACTCGCCCATTTTCTCCAGAAGACGCACATACTCATTTGGCGCGATTAAAACGTTGGGGTTACAATACGATACGATATGTTTTCACATGGGAGGCAATAGAATCGGCAGGCCCAGGTATATATGACGAAACATGGATTCAGCATACCATTGAAATTCTGCGATTAGCAAAAAGTTATGGTTTCCATATTTTTATGGACCCTCATCAAGATGTCGTAAGTATACAGCCTTCAAGCAATACTTTTATAGACTAACAAAGTAGTGGTCGAGATTTTCAGGTGGATCAGGAGCTCCGATGTGGACTCTCTATGCTTGCGGACTTGATCCTAAAAAGTTCGCTGTGACAGAAGCGGCAGTCGTACACAATACATATCCAGATCCCGAGAATTTTCCCAAAATGATTTGGTCTACGAATTATACACGTTTAGCCTGTCAAACGATATTTACGTTTTTCTTCGCTGGTCGAGACTTTGCACCTAAATGTATCATTGATGGTAAGAACATACAGGATTACCTTCAAGATCACTTCGTAAATGCTTGCGCCCACCTTGCAAAGCGGATTCATGAAGCTGGAGATCTCGAAAATGAAGTGGTAATTGGCTGGGAAAGTATGAATGAGCCTAATCGTGGCTTTGCCGGCTGGGCAGATTTATCTACCATTCCAAGCGAACAGAAGTTGCAGAAAGGAACATCTCCGACTGCATTTCAAGCCATGTTGACTGGGTCTGGAAGAGCATGTGAAATAGCTACATGGGATTTTGGGGGAATGGGACCATACAAATCTGGCACAACTTATGTTGATCCCCAAGGAGAGACAACATGGCTATCAGCAGACTATGACGAATCAAGATATGGCTACAAACGAGACCCTGGTTGGAAGCTGGGCGAGTGTATCTGGGCTCAGCACGGCGTATGGGATCCATCAACAGATACCCTGTTGAAGAAAGATTATTTTAAAAAGAATCCTCGAACAGGGCAAGAACTTAGCTATGAAGAGTTTACGAACTCATACTTTATGGATTACTACCGCAAACACCGGGATGCCATCAGAGCTCATCATAAAGACTCAATTTTGTTTTGTCAACCACCAGTATTGGAAATTCCTCCGTCAATCAAAGGTACAAAAGATGACGATCCCCTTATGGTCTATGCGCCTCATTACTATGATGGAGTCACGCTTATGACCAAAAAGTGGAATCGTCATTGGAATGTTGATGTTTTTGGCATTTTGCGAGGTCGATATTGGACACCGGCCTTAGCTATAAAGATTGGAGAGACAGCAATTAGGAATTGTTTCAAAGATCAACTTGCGGCGATCAAGAAAGAGGGTGAAGACTATATGGGAAATCATCCATGTGTTTTGACAGAATTTGGTATTCCTTATGACATGGATGATAAGTATGCTTACAAAACTGGTGATTATTCTAGTCAATCAGGGGCAATGGATGCAAATCACTTTGCCGTAGAAGGAAGTGCTATGGCAGGTTATACCCTATGGCTTTATATGTGCGAGGCAAGTCACCAGAATTCTCATGACTTGATTTTCACTAATCATTTACAGAATAAACATTCTCTCGGCGACCAATGGAATGGCGAGGATCTTTCAATTTTTTCCTTGGATGATTTACCACTACCACTCGAAGCCAACCCTTCAACACTCAGCGATTCAAGTACATCGCTAGTAGACCACACAGCTGGACCCAATACTAAAAAACAAAACTCAGACGAGTCAACTGTCAATCCAGGTAATTTAAAAGCAACATTGAAAACTCCCTCAATTTTGTCGAAGCAAACTGATAGCCCTCCTGAACTCACCACCTCCCCTGGTTACCGAGCCGCCGAGGCCTATATTCGTCCGTCCCCCATCGCAACGGTTGGTAAGGTTTTGAACTACGGATTCGATCTTCGAAAGTGTACCTTCACATTGCGACTTCATGCCGGCCAAGCAACATCCGAAGATACGCCCACCGAAGTCTTCCTTCCTGAATTCCATTTCCCGAAAGATAAATGCGACGTTGAAGTTAGCGCGGGGAAGTGGACAATTAGTACGGATGATGCGGATGGAGGGTTGATTCAAAGACTCAGATGGTGGCATGCGGAAGGTGAACATTCGATTAAAGTGACGGGGGTTATAAGTAAACAGAATGTGAACACAGGGGAAGAAGATGATGAGGGCTATTATAAAAATATGCTGGGGTTTGCAAAGTCTTGCACGTTGATGTAATGATTGATATGAGATAAAGAATATATATGGGGTTTTTGAGCATGATTTGGTGTTCGGAGCGGGGTTTATAGGTTGTTGATTGAGGATTGTTGGGATGAATGGGCATTGGTTGTAACTTGTTAATAGTTGGACCTAATTTCATAGCGTGTAGATTCGACATTCGAGATGTTCGTTAGTTGAATACCAGCTTGTTGGGAGATGAGATTATTTGTGCTTGTGCTTATGTATGATGTGGAAGGTGTAGGGTGTGAATGACTTGTGAGTGATAGGTGGGTGGTTGAGCAGATGGGATGGAATGTAAAGGCGGATGAGGTGAATGACGGAGGGGGTAAGTCCTAATAAGTCACGATTTGATACTCTTGGAGGAATTTGGGTATGAAGTGAGTGAGTGAGTGAGTGAGTGATAGGTAGCTTGATGGATGGATTTATGGATGAATGATTGTGACTATGACTATACTGGTTGCTGGAGTGAAGATATTTCTTGAAGTGGAAGTATATTGTTGGGTAAGTGAGTGGAATGGATGGAATTGAATAGGATGAGGAGGATGGGATTGGAAGGGTGGATGGGAAAATAGAGTGATTCGCATCAAAGAAAGATGGAGATGGAGATACATATTGCCAATGGGAGGTACTAGGTAGATATGGGTGGGAAGGGCAGTAGATGGATGGAATGATATCGAATATCAATAAACATATAAGATAAGGAGATGTAAGTGGTAATGAGAGAGGAGATGAAGATGGTATTTTATTTTATGTGAAGTTTGATTGTTTGATCACTCTGGATTCGTAGGATTTTCTGTATGCTATATGCTATGTACTATACTTGTGATTTGTATTATATGACTAGTAAATACTCGTATATATACATATATATGTATGTGTAATACAAAATGCTTGCTTGCTTGCTTGCTTGCCAGTAACTCGAGAGATTATAGATTGGATTGGATCTCATACTCCAGAGTCCAGAGCTTCTTAAGCTAGGTGCGAGGTAAGAGGTGGTGTTTCGAAGAGTATGTAGTGAGTGGATAGGATATGGAGGTATAGAGTGTTAAGCATTAAGCATAAATAATTAAGCGTTTGTTTGTATGATGTTGTGATCTTGATTCTTGATTCTTGGTAGGTAAGGATCTGGATTTGGATCTTGGAATTTTTGGGGATTGGCCTGAGGGAGGTTGTGTGTATGTAGGTGGGTAGGTAATTAGTAGTATAGATTGAGGTACCTAGTATGTGAAATTCTGTTTTACTATTGATTGTGGTATTGAGATTTTGGGTTGTGATTTTGAAATTGGGATCGGGATTGGGATTGGGATTGGGGTTTTATTTTACAGTATATTAATAGGTAGGTAGATGGGTAGGTATAAAAAATAAACATATAAATGAGAATGGACAACCTACCTACTGAAGTAGAAAGCGAGAATCAAAAGTGAAACCCAACGGGTAGGAATAAGGACCGGGATGATGAAAGGAGGTGTTTCGTCTGGAGAAATGTCAAACGGGTGGCGTGCGGGAGGGTAAATCTATTGGATGGAGAGATTTGAGTTTCTGGGTGGTGGGGGAGAGTAATGCGTAGGGTGGTGGGAATGATGTGGTTGGAACTTGGAGGTGCTTTGTAGAGGAAATTGTAATTGGGGAGGTCAAAACTTTGGGGCTGGGGAAGGATGGGGGGAGGATAGAGAGGATAGAGAGGGAGGGCTTAGAGAGGCTTGCTTCTGGGGAGGATGGAATTGTCGTATTGTGTTAAGTTGATGTATTGTGATGGTGATTTGATGGTGGAGTTTGGTTTGGCTGTATATTTATATGGTGATCGGGTATGGCAATGAGATGGGACATATAAGTGTTAAGGTTAAGGGAGTGAAAATAAGAGTGACAATCAGATCACGGGCCACATGATCGAAGTCAGGTCAGGTCAGGTCAGGTCAGGTCAGGTCAGAGTCTCCGTGTGGGTGTTTGTTTGAGAAGTGGATGACAGTTGATGGTCCGATTAATTTATATGAGATGTTTTTAGTTTCTGCTCGAGTAGATACGAAGGCTGGTTTGTAAGTGGTGATGTTTTTCTATGTTACTGTACTGTGGATATGATGAGGCTTGTGAAAGGAGATTGAGGATGATGGAATGAAACAAGAGAACAGATAGATAGGTATATATCATGATTCATAGGTTATAGTAGAAAAAACTGGATGAGCATAATGGATCCTTTCTAGAAAGAAATCGCAAAGCTTCTCGCACGAATGTCAATGTCAATGTGGATATGAGATGCTGTATATGCGATGCTATACATATGGATCTTCGTCTTGGATGAATCTAGGTATCTGTCAATGTTGTTTAATATATGGTCCCTCACAGGACGCTCTGATGATACGATTCATCTTGTATCACCTTTGTACCCACGGAAGGATAAGAGAAATGAAGTCTGAGGATTAGCAAGTAGGTAGCTGTTAATCAAACGCAAATCATGGTGTTTCTGTTCACAGTAGAATCTCACTCCCTGGGTAGGTAGTTAATGAATATCAAAATCGCTATTTTAAGGATCTTCTAGAGTGTGAACATATGTAACCCAAATACCCAGGTATAATTGGTATAATTTCCACACACATGAATAACTGTTGATTGGTTCCATGAGAGAGACCAACGGCTGTGCCGTGTGAAACAGACGCATACGCGAGTGAAATTTTCAAATCATGGTAATCCAGTGGTTGTCAGAATTTGGTTTGAGAGGTTGATTTGATCTCACCTACCTCGTGTAAGTGACATCTCTATGTGATGGAATTTTGAAATTTCGAGTTGGGCGCTTAGAGAGAAAAGAATCGAGTCTGTGAGGTTATGAAGAGTACATTCTTGGTGGGGCCCTTTTCTTAGAGAGCCCAGTGAGTTGTTATTTGGATTTTGCAATTGGTTTATTTTGTGTGAGAAAGTCAGAGGTAGATTCTTTGATTTGATATTGATATTGATTGAGAACATAGCCACCAAACTTGGAAATATAATAATAATTCAGTCATTTCTATACCTATCAATTCTCACACAATTGATCCTAATAATATTGTAGTCTTCATCTTGTCTATTCATTCGTATAATATCCATACTTAGATACCAATACCACTTCTTCCTCGGAACAATTACATACTAGGCAATTACTAGTATTTTTTATATACCAAATACCAAATACCAAATACCAAAGTATTTAACTACTGTTTGAGATCTTTCTCGGACGTCCCTGAATTTGGACTTTGACTACTTTTTGATTTTCTTGACTTGGACCTTGGACCATTGCTTGCTTGCTTTGCTTCCTTGACCTTTTTACCTATTAGGATTAGGTAGAGAAAAGAAGGGACCCAGCTTATCCATTTCATCCCACTCCACTAAAAAGCTTCCAATCAGCACCAAAGTTCCCCCCTCATTCAAAACCACTTACACCCGTGCTTTTTACTACTTTACTTTCAACAACATCTATCACCCACTAACTACCACTTACTTGACTATTCGGAAAAAAGAGACATATTTTCAAAAGGATTCTTATCCTCTCTTCTTTTCATACTTTATCATCTGAAGTTTTGAAGACTCCCATCTCTCCTAGACATCTTTCTCAACTCTGCGACAACTTCCTCCGAATTCAAAGGTCCAACCTGAAATCTTGGAAAAAGAAACCTCATCCTTGTAGCGGGGCAATCTGAACCTCTTGGTCTGGAACACATATTGGGAAAGATTACAGTACAGGTACAGCATATCTCCTTTCCCAACTGTTTATATATCGGATGAATTGTCTACAATCTTCGTATTCAATTTGCGCATTTGTTAGGAGAAGTCTCGAGTTGTTCTGGAAGCTTTAGAATCTTTTTGAGGTTGGTCTCTATGCGAGAAGAAGGAGATGTGAAAGCGGGACACAAATAAGAGAGAACAAGAAATACTGATTATGTTTACTTGACCATACAGATAAACCACGATTCCCGTTACCTTCTATCAACTTTCTTCACTACTAGACCATCTCAGCTGGTTACATTCTGGTAATTACGACTTTGCTGGAGGTATATCAAAGCTGCGACAAGCTGAAGATATTCTTTACCTTTACAACAGGACCGAGCGCAAGCAGGTACAAGTGTTGAGAACAACCTTCACGACTTACTTTCGAGAAAGATCAAGCAATCTTTTCAATCAGAAGTTTGTTGTCTTTGTACAACTTTAGCTTTCAACAGCAATTTATTCCAGAGAAAAGAAAGCCCGCCAGCTGAAAGAATATTGAAAGACAAGGTTCAAAAAAGGGTGAATCGATCCATACTTTGCTTTGACATCGCTTGGAACATCCCCAACTAACGACAACAAAGAAAAGTTCCCGAGCTTCGACATTTCTATTTACAATAAAAGTAGCATCCGTCAACCTCAGCACTTACGGTTTATTCTTGTAATCATCCATTAAAGCTGTCTATTAGTGTTTTAGCTGGTAGACGAGTTTCCAGTTCTTCAATTCTGCAATATACGATCTTCTTGCTTCATATACCCATCATTGCACCATGACAGCTCGTGCGCCTAATCCTGCCTCGGGATCTCGAAAGATCTCTTTCAATGTCAGCGAACAATATGATATCCAGGATGTTGTAGGAGAAGGAGCTTATGGTGTTGTCTGGTATGCTACCCCACTTTGTTACTCGTACAATCTTTCGAATGGAGGCAGAGGACGGGAACTTGCAGAAAATGGAGATGTGCTAATTTTATTTCTCTTTACAGTTCAGCTTTGCACAAGCCTTCGGGCCAAAAGGTCGCTATTAAGAAGATTACTCCATTCGATCATTCTATGTTCTGTTTGCGAACACTCCGTGAGATGAAGCTACTCCGATACTTCAATCACGAAAACATCATCTCCATTCTCGATATCCAGAAGCCAAGAAACTATGAATCCTTCACCGAAGTTTACCTTATTCAGGTATGTAGATTTGCAGTATCAGGTGGAAACAAGACAATTTACTAATGCAGTAGCAGGAACTCATGGAGACCGATATGCATCGTGTAATTCGCACCCAAGATTTATCCGACGACCACTGCCAATACTTTATCTACCAAACCCTCCGAGCCTTGAAAGCTATGCACTCCGCAAATGTTCTACACAGAGATTTGAAGCCATCTAATCTGTTACTAAATGCCAACTGCGATTTGAAGGTCTGCGATTTCGGTCTTGCAAGATCCGCTGCATCCCAAGAAGATAACTCTGGTTTCATGACAGAATATGTTGCGACCAGATGGTATCGTGCTCCGGAAATCATGTTGACATTCAAGGAATACACCAAGGCCATTGATGTCTGGTCTGTTGGATGTATTTTGGCCGAGATGCTGAGCGGAAAGCCCCTGTTCCCTGGAAAGGATTGTGAGTGACGTCTGTATAGAATTAATGCTCCTTGCTAATAACTTATAGACCACCACCAACTCACACTTATTCTTGACGTTCTTGGTACTCCAACAATGGAAGATTACTACGGTATCAAATCTCGTCGTGCAAGAGAATATATCCGATCATTGCCATTCAAGAAGAAGGTTCCTTTCAAGACCATGTTCCCAAAGACCTCAGATCTCGCTTTGGACCTCCTCGAGAAGCTTCTCGCTTTTAACCCAGTCAAGAGAATTACTGTTGAAGAAGCACTGAAGCACCCATACCTTGAACCATACCACGATCCCGAAGATGAACCAACCGCCAACCCCATCCCTGAAGAATTCTTTGATTTCGACAAAAACAAGGACAATCTCACCAAGGAACAACTCAAAAAATTGATTTATGAAGAGATCATGAGATAGACTTTGCCTTTAATTTTGTTTTTAATTGCTTCGGATATCCTTCAACGCATTATTTGGAAATTTAAATCTTGAACTATTGATTAATTTAGTCCTAGAAAGAAGGTACTTGTGGCATTGAAATTTCAAACATTTGAAACTGTACTTGCAACTTTCTGTTCTGGACCGTATTTATCTCGCTTCACTTGGTGACGCAATCTCCACTCGATTTGTGTAGTCTTAAAAGAGAGTCTTTAAATAACCGGATCTTACGAAGATGGCATAAGAGAATATGGCTATCAAACTTGCTTTTTGAGTTGGATAGCCTGAGGGTGGGATGACGAAAGGGGGAGACTCGAAGAGCATTTTCTTTTCATAATTTACAGGATGAAATTCCAAATGGGGTGTTGGGAATTAGTCAGAGGTGGGATATCATTTGAGATGATTTGTTTTGAAAGTGAGATGATGGGATGAGGATGGGGATGGAGGATGGAATGCAAATTATGATGGCATGAAATCATGTTACGTACAGCTTCTTCTTTTTTATGTTTCTTTCATTTGCTAGGGTTCTTTTTTTATTTCATAAAGGTTCATAAAGATTCATACATGATATGATATGATATGATATGATGATTACGTGTGTTTATTGTAACTTGTGTTTGGATGTGAATGGTATTGGTATCGGTATTGGTATTGCTACGCTTTTCTTTGCTTTTATGCTATTCTAGAGAGATTTGATGGGGTGTTTTATTTCTATTGTGTGAAGTATGGTATGTCTCTTCTCGTGTATCGTCCAGAAATGGCGGATCCAAATTGCTCTTTTCTAGACACTTCATTCTTGTTTCTGTTGATTGGGATCTACGAGCTTTGAGTCATAGATCTCTCTCTCTTAGCTTAAATTTGTCGGTGGAATAAATCGGCATGTAGTGTTTATGCGAGAGGTATAGTGATTTGTAGAAACGACAAGGTGTAGATGGATGCATGCATGCATATGATGCCTTCATATCGATATCAGCATTGCTACCGTCAACTGAATATCCTAATTGATCCCAAATATCTCCATCAACATATTCCCCCATGCATCCGTACCGTACAATCCCCTCGTACAATCCCCTCGTACAATCCCCTCTCCGCTTCACTCATTCACCCCTACCCCTCCCCTTCTCAATACTCTCCCTCAATCTCCCCTCCCAGCCCTCTTTCCAAGCCCGATCCAATCCCTCCACCCGTCCCCCAAGCACAATACACGTATACCCCTCTAACCTCACCATCCCCCTATGCACCCGCGTTCCCCGCTGCAGAAGTATCTTACAGCCTATATTCATTTTCGGAGGAAGCCCTATCTTTTCCTGCAGAGGAGAAGAAGCGGAGAGAGAACTCGTAAATGCGTAGATGGTTGCGCCGGTGAGGTCTTGGAGGTGGAGTTTAAAAGGACCGGAGGAATTGGATGGGCTTGATTTATTTTGTGTTTGATTTGGGTGTTGCGTCGAGGCTGAAGATCCGAGATCGAGGGTAGAGGAAAAGGAGGAGGAGGATTCGTCTGCGACGCGGATGATAGAACGGCCTTGTGTGCGCTCGCCTAATCGCTCGGCTTCGAGATCGAGGAGGAGATCGCTTTTTGAGCGGCTGATGTCTTCGATGTCGAGGACTTGGACGGGGATGTCGTGGTCGAGGAGGGTTTCTTTGATGAGGGAGTTTGAGAGGGAGGGGGGGAGGGAGTGGGTTTCTGGGGAGAGGAAGTTGGGGGTTGTGAGGGAGGTGGAGAGGAGACGGTGGCGGGTTGTGGCGAGAAGGGAGGGGAGGGAGGGGAGAGAGGAGAGGTGCGTGGTTGAGGGGGTGAGGATGGCGGTTAGGAATGTGGGGCTGGGGAGAGGGAGGTGGGAGGTTGAGAGGGAGTGGAGGAGTTGTTTATGCAGGGTTGAAGGATTTGGGGTGCTCATTTTTCTTTTTTGGTTCTTGGGAGTGAGATGAGATGAGGAGGAGGAAGTGCTTGTTGAGTTATTAGAAATTAACGAACGAACTGTTTTTCTAGAAGACAGCTAGAAATCGGTAGTGATGAACCGCGCTAGACATAACGTATCGTATCGTAATAGCTTTATTAGAATAGCATGGTATGAGAAGGGAAAGAAGAAGAAAAGCCGCACCTAAATACATGTATGTATACTTGTTTGCAAAATAATAAAGTAAGTAAGTAGCCTTGCCCATTTCTTGCATTCTCGTCAGCCTTGCAGCCTTCCAAAAGCTTGGGCCATCAGGCTATGGCATCTGTCAGCCGCGCCCCGGTGAGTCTTGTTTGCCATAGATCAGATGGAAAGTAGAGTCAGATTGAAGACAAATATTCTTCCCAGGTAGAGTCGAGAGTGTCACTAGTAGGAAGATTTCTGCGTATATGAAAATCGAGATTCAACAATTTCCCATCTAGTAGCTCACCGGGTGTGCTCCTTTTAAATTTTTAGGTACGAGTGTTTTCACAAAACTGGCAATTTACAGTTCAATCAGATATTGAAAACGACAATCTTTTCTTTATAAAAATGCACTTACGATACACATATACAATGGACGTTGGCTCAATTACGCTTCATACCAAGTTGACAATATATGGGAAGCATATTAACTCACATTCATCCACACTCTCATTTGCTCAATTGCTTCGAATTGCCTTGAATACATACATACATACTAATTTTGCTAATCTCTAGCCACTGGCTCCATCGAATGATCTATTCTCTCCAGATTCATTTACAGCATCACCGACCCACTACTTATTACCCACCCCTCACACTTAAAACATCCCTAACAAATCCTCATTTGTTTTCTTAGCACCACCCTGCTGTAACTGCGTTTGCGCACTAGGAGGTTGGCTAGTGCCACTCAAATCTAGCCCTGCAAAACCATTCATCATATCATTCCCCATTCCGCCCATTCCCATGCCGCCAGCAGCTGGGGCAGGAGCAGGAGCATCAAATAAGCCCATCATATCTGCCATACTACCACCAGCATTGGCACCCGCGGCTGGACTATCTACTCTTTGAGGCGTGCCTGCTAATCCTTCTAATCCACTTGTTCCAGCACTGGGAGGCGCATCTGCACTTGCTGGAGCTGCACCATCAAAATCAATGTCGAGGAGATTCTCAGCGTTATTTTGAGCAGGAGCACCATTTCCGGCTGCAGCGACGGCGGCTGCAATTGGGTTCTCGACGGCATTTTGACGTTGTTCCTGAATAGCAGCGTGCTGGATAGCATCAGCGCCGTAGCGACCTTGGCCGACAAATGTCTCAGGAGGCTTATGGTATACAGAAGCGAGAGTGCTGAGTTCTGTCAACAGTTGATCGAGGAGTGCTGGGGGAAGGGATGTCATGGTTGTAGTAATAGGTGGTTTATCGGAAAGGATAATGTTCTAAATTTATTGTTAGTAATATGATCTTGATTGGGGAATAGGACAGTCATAAATACCTTTGCTATTGAAAGATCACCTGACAACAAACGCCAATATACATAAGCTCTGTCTCTAATATCTGGGTTATCATTTTCGGCGGTCGATACCTGTAAAACTTTTTGGACGAGGCCCTGATTGTTATCTGGCTTCTTCAAAAATAACTTAACGACAGCTGTCAAGATTTGAAGTTGAGTCTGGGTAAACTCTTCCATGAAACCTTCAACAAATCCTGCAAGGATTTCATCTGCATTGCTGATCTTCTCGGCATACTCGCCAACAATCCAAATTAAAGCTCCTCGCGCGTTTGGCTCGTCTAATTCGTCGATGTACTTGCACAAGGTTGGAATAATACCCTCGTATCCTGGGTATTTTCTAAAGATATCTTTGATAACGACAATGGCTTCTTGTACAACGTAGTTGACCTTTGTAGCAATCAAGTCGAGTAATGTGTTGACACACTTTTCGCTTGCGCTCTCAATTTTGATGGCTGCTTGACCAATAGCCTTAACGGCTCTTCGAACAAAATCCATGTCAACTTCAAGAGCGTATTCTTTAAGCTCCGATAACAATTGATCAACATTCTTGTCGTTAGCTATTCGTACCATAATCTCCAATTTCTGAAGTTTTACATAAGGCGGATCGTTGTATTTGCAGAAGAAGACTCTCAACTCCTTGCTAAGAATATCTGGCTTCGCTTGCAAGAGAAGATCTATGTTTCTCAAAGCAACATATTGGACTTCGGGTGCGGAAGCAACAAGAGTTACTACAATCTATTAGCTCAATCATCCCTCAAGGTTTTCAATAGTCCGGACTGCAGTCCAACAACCAGAAGCTTTTCGTTTCTGTATTCAAATAATTCAAATACTTTGAAATACCGAATCGCCTTGGAAATCATGGTTCTGAATACCGAGAGCTTTCATCACGTCTGCCAGTCCAGACTAGGACTCCTTGTACTCCTTTGACATATATATTTCACTTACCAAGAGGTGGAGCCATCTTTTTCAGATATTGCTTTCCCAAATCCGCATTGACATTCTTCATATGGAGGAAAACAACTTTGACAGCAGCCAAGACAACACTTGGGTTGACATGTTGAAATTGAGGAGATACTCTTTCACAAATATGTTCTGACTCCTTAATATCCGAAGCCTTATAATCTGCCAGAGTAGACAAGATAGTTACTCTTCCCCATTCAGTACATTCGTTCAAAGCCATGAGCATCTTCTTTAATGTCGCAGATGTGATCCGTAAAGCCTTTGTCTCTGGCGCAGTCTCATTGATTTCTACGAGCGCCGTTACGGAATTGGCCACAACCATAGGGTTAGGATCTCCAATCAATTCTTGCAGAGTTTCCAAGAAGCCGTTCTCGAGACACATTGTAGGATTAAGGTCGAACAATTTCGCAACACAGATTGCTGCAGTCTTTCGTACGTATGGCGATTCATCCCTTAATGTTTTCCGCAGTGGTTCCTCCATATAATCTACCATCTTATCTACTCGAATACAACCCATTGTCCGAATCGCAAGAGCTCGTACCAGTGGATTTGGATCTTCGGAATCTTGTACGAAAGTATTGACCGCTAGAATACAAAGGTCGGGATGCGATTTGGCATAATTCCTAATGGTGAACATCAGCAACATCATTCATCCCAATCCCAATAAACAGTCTTGACAAACATTAAATACAAATACACCAGCTTCTTCTGGTCTAAATCTGCTGTAGCAATATTCTTTAAAACATCTGGAAACAGCGCAGACACATCTTTGCCCAGGGTCATGGACATGATGGTCTTTTGAATTGCTTCTTTGCGTTCGTAAGCATATTGAGATACTAAACCAGCTCTCAACTCGTATGTTTCTCCCTTCTTGGGTGGTGCGAAGGCACCTTTAATCCTATTCACCGCCATCGCTCACACAGATGGCGACCTTGAGGGTGCCCCTCATACGCCGATGGCTAAGTTGTCGATTGACGGTAAGGCCACGGTTCGTGGAAAGGGTTGATTAAGGTGAGCTTTGAAATTTCCAGAAGGGATTCCGCGAGTGTTCCGTATAGAAAGGGAGAATCGTGAGATTCGTGGATTGTGTTGTAATTAAAATATAGGGTCAAAGTGGTGGGCAGATTGTTGATACCAGATAGCTTCAGCCTGGTGCGCTTTGTAAAGGACTCGCTAGATCTTGAAAGAACAGGGGACCAGCAATCGTGCTTCCAGATGTGAATCCCCTGTCAAATAAAGTCATATGAAACAAATTGTTGGATAAACTCCTGGAAGACTTAATATGGTAACATTCATTAATCCCCCTTTTTATTTTTATTGAGTTGCGAAACTAACGATGTCTTTCTCTAAGGCAAATTTACCCAATCTTCGAAGGCTCTTTGTTGAAGCAAGAACAGATGCTGAAGAGAGCACGTATTCAAGGAATGCTGTATGTTTCCTTCAAGATTGAAGATCTATGACTTTTAGCTCATGAATTATAGTTCTACAACATAGTCTTATTCATATCATCTATTGCAGTATTCAGTGTTGTTGCACAGCGTGTCAGCAAAGTTCAAACCTGATTACTAGCGATGAAAGGCTCTATCCAGACAACTGGAAAGAGACGTCAACAGTTTGCTGTACGAAACTTGTCATTATCTTGACTTTCTAAAGGCTTGAATAATATCCCTGGGCCTCGTATGATTGAGCGTGCAGGACTCTGGAATGTGTGACTGAAGAATTCAGTGCCACATGAGTCCCACACACCTGCTTTGGAAGACACTGTCCCAGATCTTCACAGGGCCGGGGTGTAGAGAAGCATTGTGATCACAAACGGGGTGATTCCTTTTGCTTTACCGCAGTGTCAAGATGAAATACTACCCACATGGCCATTACATAAGGGCTCAATCACAAACAGATTTTCTCCTTCCCGGTGACTCCTTGGTATATCATAGCTCTTCTTCCCCGTGCTCCATTGTCCCCGTAAGCCCCGTTCCTCTCCCCGTCCGATTGCCATCACCACCCCGGAAGCTATGGTAAAGGTCCATTCTGCGCCAGAACTCCAATTCCTTCTCCCTCTCAAGCAGTTGTCCCATCCACAACCTCCCCAGTAGTGTTCTTTCCTGGCGCAACCGCCTCCTTGCCATCCTCTTTCTGCTTCGCCCATTGCTCCGGTGTGTAGCACTTGGGAGTCCAGGCATGGATGGCCGCAATCTCCGCCTTCAGCGCTCCATTCACCAACCTATGCCTTGCCAATGTAGTCTTCTTCTCAAATTGCGGCGAAACAATCACGGCAGAGAATGCCTGTCCACAACCTCCTATAGACCAGAATCAATCAGTATGGCGGGGATACTGCGGGGCAGTTGAAGGTATCCGTACCTGACATATCTTCAATTTCGACATGACTTGCATTTAATAAATCTGTGATCTTGGCCTTGAGAGCTTCAGCAGACACGCCTGAAGCTTCTGCCATTATTTCTGTGGTAATATAATACCGGTATATGTCAAACACTGTATTAGAACTTTTTCGAAATTATTATTATGCGAAATCGGGGATTGCGATTGTGATGATGCGAAAATGTCGCCGCTTTAATATACATCACACTCTGGAAGAAAGTCATCACCATGTGGGCTGTAGACAAAATAAACTCAATATGAACGTGATGTTCTCAAGAATAGTTTCCAAGAACATTGCAATATCAAAAAGAACCATGTCTACAACTTCTTCTCCATTCACTCAAGCTGTTGTTGCGGCTATGAGAAAGTTGTAAGCTATGGTCAATCAACATCTCCCAAAAAGTCCATTTCTCATGGTGCATTGCAGATATCCAGAAAAGCTCGCGGACAGTAGCTTTGATAACACGGGGCGTGAGTTTCATTACCTATCACTGAAAACCTTTCACTCATAATATTCAAGTTCTGTTGGAGGCACCACATCGTGAAAATCATCTTAAGGATTCAGTTCTTCTGACTGTTGATCTCACAAAGGGGGTTGCAGATGAAGCTATCCGCAGGAAAGATTCAATCATTGTCACATATCGTAAGTACATTTGGTGTCTATTAGAGCGAAGGTATCATGTTTCTAATCACTTTTAAGATCCTATTATATTTCGTGGCTTGAAAGCAGTCACCCTTGCCAACTCCCAACAGAGTTCTCTGCTCCGTCTTGCCCAAGAGGGAATCAGTGTTTACAGTCCTCATACAGCTGTAGATGCTGCGCCAGAAGGCCTCAATGATTGGCTTGCCGATATAGTCACCAATCGACCCTTGAAAAAGAATCAACCGTATGCTCAATTTTTAATGCCAATCCTACTCGTGGAATGAGAGACTGATATAAAATAGTATCGGTACTGAATCCATTGATCACGAACGCTCGATTATTAATCCCATCAAGGATATACCCGATGGGTTCGAAGGTGCCGGATATGGCCGAATCGTTCGCTTCGAGCAACCTCAGAAGCTAGGAGATCTTGTTGCACGGATGCAATCTTCACTCCAAATTGGAGACCGTATATCCGGACTTTCCGTTGCGGTTCCACAATTTATACCTAGAGGAGAAAAGTCATCTATTGAAATTTCTTCCATTGGCATATGTGCCGGATCTGGAGGATCCATGCTTAACGGCTTGGACGTTGACTTATTATTCACTGGCGAATTGAGCCACCATGAAGCCTTGGCAGCCGTTGAGCAGGGCAAATGTGTTGTCACTGCATTCCATAGCAACACTGAAAGAGCCTATCTAAAGGACCGAATGCAGTCTGCATTGGCGGAGACAATGGAGGGGAAAGCGGATATCGCGGTAAGTGAGGTCGATAGGGATCCCTTTGATATAGTTCACAAGGATGAGGTGAACTGGTAAGATACTGGGTGTCCTTGCAAGTTTATACGGATAATTGTCCGCTTGTGTTCCTGATAAACAATGATAGTTCGTATGCTGTCGTGCTATCGCTGTCACTACGGTATCGTTATACTCTCAAATGTTACCGCTATGCTGTCGTGATGTCGTTGCTGTGCTGTGATAAAAATATCGCTGTCATGATGATCTCTTTGCTCTCATGTTAACCCAGCTCTTCTCATTTGGAGGCTCGCCCCTCAAGGCTGCCTCTCCGTCTTCTATACAGGCCTGCACGTCACTTCCCCCTACACCTCTCTCTTTCCATCTTCTCAACAACGTTAAGATTTTTTCCCATTCCAATCTGGCTTCATCTTCATTGCCCCCCGCTACCAATAATCTCAGCTTCTCGGGTGTCTCCAATACTTGAAGTACAAGCTTCTTCATGTTTTGTTTCTTCTGGAATGTCGCCCTTTCCTCTACCCCCATCTCCATGAGTCTCCTTTGTGATTCCGGAATGCCTTCCTTCAACTCAACCTTGATCTTCTCAGCCCTTTCGTAGATACTCGCGATGGCCGGGTCGAGCGTACTGGCCATTGGATTTAATGGGTCCATGTTTGTCCTCATCTTCCTGATTGTCTCTGTTGCCGTAATTAACTTGCTGTAATTATCATAGACCAGTGCCTTTTTCTCCGCGTCTAGAGCCCTTATATCGGTCAGAACTCCATTGTAGGTCCGCAATAGCTCTCCCAGTGTTTGCTTTTCCAGAACCTCCTTCACATATTTCTCTCCATCAAATCCGTCCTTGTCCATTTCGCTTTCTTGTACCTCACTATCAAAGTGTATTGAGGAAACTTCGGATGCCGCATCGTCAGTAGGAGCGTCTTGTCCCTTTCTGAGGTTATAATATTCTCGCAAAGCGGCACGGTTGCGTCGGGGTATCGCAACTGAGGATCCTCGATTCGGAGATGGTTCAGATGAACGGGAATAGTCTAGACTCGGTCGTGTTGAGGAAGTAGGTGTAGTGAGTAAAGGAACGCGACGCCCATTGACGGAGCTTTCTCGAGGTTGGGCAATTGTAGACATAATGCGCGGGGTCAGTATTTTGCATCAATAAGTGTATAATGCTTCTTGGTAAAACAATTGTTCTTGGTTGAATAAGGAGACGGGAATGAGGTTGTGGCTCGAGCGTAAGGCTGAGCTGCCAAACTACAGTTCGCTCTCATGAACCGCATCCGTCGTCCAATGATATAATCACGTCGAAACGATACGGTATAATCCTAGACCCTGAGACAAGCGATAACAAGCTTTTGATGTGACCTTCATATCCTTGCTTGATGTTCTTACCGAAATTGCTTGCGATCTGTATTGGGAAACCATTAACATGTTTATTTACGCGTAGACACTAAATAAAATGGGCCAACTGTCTAAATTGTACAAACGCTCGTGGGTATACGAACCGGGAATGCATTAGCAACCCTTAGACTTCGCAACTTCCTCTCAATGTAGATCTCGCGTGTAATGTGAATGCGTAGACATGTCGCTCTCAGCTCTATACGAGTGAGATCTTCGACAGAATATTTCTTTCTCCCCCGACTAAATTGTCCTTATCCCCGAAATGAATTTCAAAGCACATCTCTAAAGGGATTGTTCTCCGGTGAGCTCTTAGCTACGAGTGGCTAGGTACCAGGTAGTCCCGTCTCCTTTCTTTGGATGACAGCTCCTAAGATCTTCATACCGTCTTTATCCTAGTACCCAGTTTCCCCCGCCCGTTGCTAGTGCACCGATTAAATGCTCATTTCCGAATATCGAGTTAATGGCAAGCCTTTGCAGACTTGCAACAATGTAATTAATATATTTTTCGGCGCCAAAACAAGTGTTGGTTGATGAGCCACCGAGGTAACGAAGAAGATGTACCGATGCACGCTCAATTGAGTTCTATATATACGAGATGGTTTCCCTTCTTCAAAGTTTTCTTTCATGCCGTTTGCTCCATTGCAAATTGCCTCCTTTCTGAAAAATAAAGATGATTGCAATCAAGGCCGTTGTGATTGCTGCTTGTGCAGTTCAAACTGTCTACGCTTTGCCCACTAATGCTTCCCTACCAGTCGTTGATCTTGACTACGCACTTCACCGGGCTACGATAAATGTATGCAATCTCAAATCGGTCATGTTCTGGAGTGGATGCTAAATACAACTACAGGAGACAGGACAGTACTACAACTTTTCAAATATTCGATATGCAGCCCCACCTATAGGAAATCTTCGATTTGCCGCTCCGATCGAACCGACTGAAGTAAACCGAACCATCAACGATGGCCAGCAGGGTGCTATCTGTGCGCAGGGAACACCTTATTGGGAAGAAGTTGCTTCGTACTATTTTCAAGGTGCTAATACAGCTACCTTGGAATTCGTCGAGGCAGAAGTAGAGGCAGTCGAGAAGAATCTCACCATCTCGGGACTCTCCGCGCCAGCACCATTGACTTCAGAGGACTGCTTGTTCCTCGATGTCATTGTCCCAAAGTCTATATACGATTCTTGCGGTGAAAGTAGCGTCCCCGTTGTTGTTTGGATATATGGAGGTGGTTATGTCGCCGGATCAAAATTTGGTTCAGGGAACCCGGCCACGTTGATTTCAAGGAGTCAAGAGAATGGAGATGAAGGTGTAATCTATGTTGCTCTAAACTACAGACTTGGTCTCTTTGTAAGTTCATATTCATTGATTTTGAGGAAAGTAATTGACTAGATATAGGGATGGCTTTCTGGTCCCACATTTGAGGAAAGTGGAGCAGCAAATGCTGCTCTTCTTGATCAGAGATTGGCTTTGGAATGGATACAAAAGTATATTTACCTCTTTGGTGGAGATGCGGATCGAGTAACAGTTATCGGCGAATCGGCCGGAGCTGGGTCGATCATGCATCAGATTACAGCATATGGTGGTAGCAATGGCAATGCACCTTTCTCTCAGGCCATTCTACAAAGTCCTGGCTATCCTCCCGTTTATTCAGATGCCCAACAAGAGGCGACTTTCCAAAACGTCATCACTCAAGCACAAGAACTTATTGGACCTAACATCACCTCCGTATCGGATTTGAGAAATCTTGACTTCGCCACGCTGGCCGGGCTTAATACTATTATTATTGCGCGATCGGCTCCTTATGGTACTTTTACTTTCGGACCGGCAGTTGACGGCACCTTTGTACCCGAGTTACCAGCCAAATTACTTCTTGAGGGCAAATTTGATACGAACGTCAAGATCATGACGGGGCACAATTCCGATGAAGGTGCATTCTTCGCATCTCCCTTCTTCTCTACAGACGCCGATATCGCTACCGATCTTACAACAACGCTGCCCACCATATCCAATTCTACACTGGCCTACGTGACTGAAACCCTTTACCCACCAGTCTACAATGGTTCTTATCCATACACGAGTATTTTGGAACGAACATCCCTGATCACAGCCGAAATTGTTTTCACGTGCAATACTCGCTACCTGAACACCGCGTTCCTCAACGAAACACACTCCTACTACTTTACCGTTCCACCCGGATTTCACGGCGAAGATATTGCATACACATTCTTCAATGGTGACACTACTACCTTAAACGATGGACTGCCAGTAAACGCTACCATAGCAGCTGATTTACAAAGATACATCATGAACTTCGCTATGACAGGTAGTCCCAATGGGGTTGGAGTGCCATTCTTCCCAGAATACCAAAGCAATGCCACGACACTCATTCTTGGAACTACTGGCTTGGGAAGTGTGCAAACTGATACCACTGCAAACAACAGATGTGCATGGTGGCAACAAGCGTTGTACGAATAGTTTGGATGTGGATGCGGATTGATGCGATATATTAATATTCACGTGTATAAATACTAGCTGTGGTTTCAATGTTTAAGTTTAGTTTATATACATGTATAGCATACGTTTTTGAGTGCATTGTTTGCCCGTTTGTTGCCTCGTGACTAGTACTCTAGCTTGTGTTGATCCATGTTTTCTCAAAGAGGAAGTGGTTACCTCAAACCAGGTCAGTGTATTCGATGGTCCGAAACACAACCCCAACAGCGATAGCCTCTTGGTTTTTGGCATTATGCTATTACTGAGTTTATTGAAATAACGAATTCCTAAATGTTTGAAGAATTTCATGTCAGACAATCGATCAGTAAACTCATAGCGAAATCACAAACGAGATGCTCCTCCAGATGGCAGATTTGTCTAAGTATTTCATTCCATACATAAACCTACCCTTTTACAATAATTTCCATTCGATAGATTGTGTAACATGTTCTCACGTGAAAAATCCGAGACTTCTCAATTCTCAGCCCCCTTTCCTGATAACATAAAGCTTCCATATACTCTCTAGTAAGCGCGAACCCACTATTCACGAGCATAGATCAAGGTCGAACTAGGTTGATTCCTACTTCTATCCTACCAACGCTGATATGCATTCGAATCCAAGGTTTAATAGACTGACTGTTAGACTTTGCAATTGTGAGTTTAGAGCTTCAAAGCCACATATTGCGGCGTATGTTCTGTGACACGATGATGGTCGCCTCCGCATGCATTCATGACATGACTTATGATTCACACCTTCATTAAATGGCTCACAAAAATCATCGATAAGTCTAGCATCATGACTCAAGACTTTAACTGGAATCCCCCAGGACTTAATAAACGTGAATTCACTGCCTACGCAAATCTTCTTGCACTTCGGAATGATGGACAGGTTGAGCCAGTCTCCCTGGGCACAGAGCTGTCTGACGAAAACGAGTCTACTACGGACAGCGATACGATTAGTATAGACACAAGCCACCCTACCAAGATTTCAGATTCAGGTTATCATCAATTGAAGACAAAGTTCCTGGATTGTCTGGCGGAACTGACTGCTAACAGAAAAGGCGGCAAATATGTTGCATGTTCCAGTATGATGGAGGGCGAGGAGAATGTGACGCTTTGAATCACCCGAAATGGAGGCTTCAGATTTTGGACAATATTTTCTTTGAGAAGTTAGGCAAGTGGCTAAGTGGCTTGTTCCACGGAAAAGGTACCTGTTCACTAATAAAACCTTGAGCCAAATCTAACTTTTTGTAAAGACTTGCCGAATCGAATAGTCGAGGAGATCCTTTGGAATGAAATGTTGGCGTATTATGAAGACCGTCTCGAAGACACTTATATTCCGAACCTGAGGTTGAGCCTCAAGAGTTGCAACACCACGTTCAACGATGACAATAACGACAAGTTCGCTACAGCACGTAACGAACTCTCGGTTCTTCAAAATCAGACCTTTGCTAGGCTAGAGGCGGGTCAGAGGTTGATCAACAGACATGGCACGCTTGTCACGAAAGCATATGAATTACGAAAGAGCAAATTCGTCGAGGAGCTTCTCCAAACATCTCCGAATTCTACGAAACAAACTAGAAAACTGCGGATTGATATTTATTTTCTCGGTAGGCTTCGGGTCATATTTGAGAAATTCAAAGAGGTTTCTCTTAAGCTCCCAAATTTCAACAATGTTACCATAATTCCAGTGGCCGGTGATAAGATACCGCAAAAGGCGTTCAAGGATACACTCAAGCTAAGAGAGACCTTGAATCTCCTTGATCTCTCGACCGACACCTTGACAGTCGAAACTGTGATTGGGCCAAGCTGGACTGTTGCCAAGGCTGAGCGGGAGTACGGGAAGTTGCAAAAGCAGGCACTTAACATACATGCTGAGATTCAAATGAGTCTGTTTTTGAGTAAGAATGAGCGATTATTGGGTCAATCATTCGCCTATTTTGGTTGCAGCAAGTACAGCTGTTTCATGTGCTCGCACTTCCTCAAAGCATATGGCAGAATTGGTACAAGGGGTTGCCATGGACGACTGTTCAAACCCTGGACGGTACCCGAGGCAACAGGACTAGCTTCTAGCCAGGCGGATAAAGTAGCCAAATCAGTAGTACAAGTGCAAAAGGACATTGAGAAAGAATTGAAATCGGACTTCGACAAAGCAATACGACTGGAAAAAACGTCTGTTGTTGGTGAAAGCAGCATATTCAGTGACCGCAAGGCTCAAAAGTCAGGTAAGCACCTGGTAATAGAGCGAAGAAAAAATAAAACAGAGCAAGAAAGAGTTGCTGGGCTGTTCAATAGGTAAGAAGGATCGAAACATAATCATCTAGCTGTTGAAACTGCTATACAAGAGCTGAGACCCGAACAGATTATCGGTAGGAAAGAGTGATGCCGCTTTTCTGAAGCCACCTGGGAAAATCCGGCAGGCGGCGCATTGGCGGAGTCAAATCAACCCGGTGAATGCAATACCTGCTCTAGAGTGACATCGCGACTGTGCAGTACCTGTAATAAATATTTCTATTGCAGTGAATCATGCGAAACTAACATACACGGGTCGCATGTGTTCACGTGTGCTAAGCGACCACTCACCTCGGCTGATTATCTTTACAGAAATATATTTGAGGATACCATTTCTAATGAAGAGGATGTGCTTGAGGATTTTGGCTTCAATCATCTGTCGTCATTTGCCGATCGATCTAATCTCTTGGGCCTTTATAAGGGGTTGTGGCTCGGCGATGTCCCAGTCGAAGACATTCACAGATGGTAAGTTGAGAGTACCCTTATTGCTAACATTAAAAAACACTTCTATCAAATCAACGAAGCCCACCGAGGGGGGTATTTTCCGTGGTTTCTGGACAATCTACGTATTTCAGAGAAACCATTAACTCAAGAGGAGTCAACTCAGAATTTGCTAGCCACATTTTACGACCAAGCCCAACTTTATTTGGACAAAGAGGACCAGCATAAGCAGCCTAGTCAATTGAAACCCGAGGCCAAGATGCAATGCTATGAACTTCTAGCGACGGCTCTTCATATGGCGCGTCCAAATCCAATCCAAACGAACTGGTACAACTTTGGCTTTTGCACTTGCAGTGACGAGCGAGAGGAAAGCGCGCTTGGCGTGCTTTACAAACGATTACTACTTGGGAATGAACTTCTTGGGGACCCTCGAGGCAATACCCAACACATGTTCTATGGTCCCGTGCCGCTAACAGCTACCTTTATGGAATTTTGGCATGCGTACGAGTCTGGTACATTAATCAAACTCATAGACTCCAAAGGTCTGAAAAAAATGCGATCAGAATTTAAGTTTCTGGAACGGTTTCTATCGGGATCACCCTCCGGACTACAACCTTCAATCTGGTCTTTGAAACAGTTCGTGGCCATTGACAATCCCTCCGACTTTCCACCAAACGCAACACTAAAAGTAGATTATGGGTTCATGAACTGTCAGACTTTTGAGGAAACCTGCATTCTGTTGGAGATCTATAAGAGACTTCTGAGGAAGGCAAATCCGCTAGAGCTCCACCAAGCTTGTTTAGCCGGTAAACTTTTTGAGTTTGCGGAATCGTTTCATCATATGGATGAGAGTCATAGGAGATTGATGGGGAATCTATATCCTTTGGGACGGGAGTGAGCATTGGCTAGTGCACCGGCGGGGATTTTTTTTCACAACATTCACTATTTACTCTTCCTTCACAAGGCAACAATTAGTTCTGTCTGAATGACAATACCTTCTACATACCTTACAATCAAGCTCAAGACAAAAGCAGACACTCCAAGTTCAATACCCAGACTGAGTGAGGGTAAGATCAGGCCCAATTGAATCTCGTTTGTGCAACCCTCGCTTATGACACCAGGATGAATAAACACACCCAATATGTACCTGATTTAGGCACCTTCCATCACATACGACCATAGACTGAAGAGAATTGGGCATCCCGTCCGCTCTGCCATACACAAGCTTCAGATCGGTGGATTAGTAGTTGGGTGGGTGACCAGGGGATGTTCGTCGTCGATATTTCTTGGAGGGCGACGAATAGTATATTCGTGATGTTGGGTTTATATTTTAACTTTTAATTCGGTATGGGTTGTTGATGAATGATTGACGTGTTTGGTGATGGAGGAAGAGGACCCTTTTTGAGAGAGCTATTGACCTGTTTGTTGTATGGTCATCAATAAGTGAAATCTTTCTGATCAGGCCGTCTATGTCTTTTAGCTGGGTTAGCCTCCCGGTGCTAGTACTCTATACATTTTGATACCATTCATTATTTTGGATCATAAGGTGATTTGTCCATAGGTTCCTTACTAGAATGATCATAAATCGATCCATCCTCGAGGGTACACGCATGCTGACCTATTTCCCTCCTCTGCCTCAGAGCCTAAACGTCACTTCCCGATCAAAAGACAAGTAGTAAATGAATTTATAAATACTTACTCCTGACAAAAATCAAAGTAACATCTCACTCATCATAGCACATGAATAGGTCACAAGTATGTATGTGCAGTAAAAGCAATTTCTCATTTATGCGTATAGTCTATCTATGACTTACCTTCAAAACAAATTATCCCGCAAAGAATAAGGCAATCCAGAAATGAGAGCAGGAAAGAAAGAAAGAAATCAAACAGAAATCAAACACCTACCTAGAGTACTCACCCTACTTACTCAATAGTCTGAAACCCCGTAATCCTTTCCAACACCCTCCATTCCTTTTCTTTCTCCTTCTTCCCCCCCAGCACCAATTTCCTCAACCTATCCGACCCCTTCTTCATCACCGCTCCCAACATCCCTCTAACCCCCTTCTCCTTCTCACAACCCTCCTTCTCCTCACACCCCAAAACCCTCTCTTTAACCACCAACTCCCCTTTCTTCTCCCATCTCCTCTCTAACCTTTCTCTATCCTTCTTCTCCGCTTTCTCTCGAATCCACGTCCTCACCCTCTTAACACTCACCCTCACTCCCCTCCTTCTCCTCTCCAACCCTCCACTCATCATCGTAAACGCAGACCTATCACTCATACTCACATGTTTCTCATCATAGTGATTTGCCGCCTGATGATCAAAATACCAATGAGTATACATCGCTGCACCACGAGGTTCAAGTTCCGAGGCTGGAGTTGTGGGTTCAGTTTCGAGGGTGTAGTTTGCTTGTTCTTGAGATGGCGACAGAGCCTCAGGAGTCAAAGGCGAAACGGGCGAACCCACCCCGCTCACCCGAGCAGCAAAAGCATCTTCGGGCGAAACGGTAAAGGAAGGAGTATGCACTAAAGGAAAGATGTCAGAATCGGATTCGGTGAAGATACTTACATGGGGTCTTTCGACTGCTCTCTGTACGAGTGTTCCTCTGCGCTGCAGCTGTGCTTGTTTTTGGCGACGCGCGAGCGTGGGTTCGCGGAAGAGAGCGCGGTTGAGGTTTTGTTGAACGTGGGTGTCGAGGTGGGGACGTTCTCGAAGGGGTTGTCCTGAGGTGCGAGTTTGTTTGGGCATGGTTGGGTGGGTGATGGTTGATTCGCTTTGTGAGGTTCAGATTGTGGGTTTGATGGGTGTTGATGTGTGTGTGTGTGTGTTTGAGAATTGTTTAGTGTAGATAATATGTGATAGACTGTAAATATAAACGTAAAGGCAAATAGGAGATGAGATGTGTAACTTAGAAGGTTTTCAGAAAATGGAAAGTAAGAAAACATGTCGCGGCACAAGAAGCATATTAAAGAGAGAAGGGCATTGTTCTGCCAATCTTATTATACTCAATTCTCTTTTGTTAGGAGACAAAGAAAGCTTAACAATAGGATTGAAATGAATGAAAAATACAGGTATGTTTGTTCAGCAGAACAAGAAAACCTAAAATAATTCAAAGAATCGAGCTCTACTGCACTACTTTGTTCTATTTCGGTTCATCATCAAGAATCCAGCATGCATTGTGTATTTTGCCAGTAGCACCAACCACACAAACTGCCGCCTACGAAGATCAAACAAGAGAGAGGGGGGTATGGCTCATCTAGTATCTATCCATCAACCCATTCCCTTGAATTCAAAAGCAGACTGTCCAAACAGAAAAGTTGGTGCACGTCTACTAATACCAAGAATGAAACAGAAGTATGAAGACTACCTCGATAAACTAAGGTTGTATTCGGTTGACCTATCCAGTTGCTCGAGTAGGAAAGTATGCAAATACAGTGTGGAAAAGAGAGACAAAATATATAAAGGAGGCGGTTCAATTCAGCAGACAGTTCCTTAAGCAAAACATAGATCCAGTAATTTGATATATTCGTGCAAGTAACGAATTCATACAATCATTTGCTTTCAATACATCTGTTCAAGCCCCCCACATGCTTTTACTTCCATCATATCTTGCGTTCATCATCCCCATACATTTCGAGGGTCAACAGGGCACAGCTGAGACTGAAATCTACTATATCATTTCGTTCTCATTCCATTTTTGCTATTTATTTTCCCCAATCCAAACGCCAGCCAGCTTAAAGCCATGCAGACCAGACCAGATCGTAACAGACCGACCATATACATATCGTTCAGTATGCGTGATCCCATCTACCCATTACGAGAGACCTAGATAACAGCTTCCACGCTCCTAACCTCTCTCCAACCCCCTAAAGTGTAGATTCGTCTTATTTCGCAACAGCTGCGCTCAGAACTTGTGTTCTGAAGAATCCTCCCTTCGTCCTCTCAATTACTTGTTGGTATACACTGCTTGGTGGGTGGTTCATGACAACTGTTCCTTCCTTGTAATCAATCTTGGCGTCAACTCTGGTATCTCTGATGAGGTTGACAATCCATTTTTCACCATCATCTTGGTTCAAACCCAATCTTGCACTCAAATCTTTGATATCAATTCTTTGATGAATCTTGCAGTAGCTCTCACTGATCAAATGTCTTGCGGCCTCAACAAAGTTTTCAGAGGCGGCGACGAGGAAGAAATCGGAACGGAGAACTTCCTCAGCCTCGGAAAGTTTCTTTTGTGCTTCCTCAAAATCGAAGTCGAGGTATAAAGCCTTGATGAAATCGGTAACGGGGTCTGAGTATTCGTAGTTCTCTTGCTTAACAATACGAATAATATCTTTGAGTTGTTTCTGATATTGACCAGTGTTGCGTGTGCGGTTACGGTTGGTAATGACTGCAGCAGTCAAATATCTAAGAATCCATGGGCAGGCGGTTTGAATGGTGTTGATGAATGCTGGGGAGAAGAAGAGGTCGCAGATAACATCACGAGCGGGTTCGTGGTTGAAGAATGGGAACAAAGCCCAGTGGATGAGCCAGGTGCGGTGATGAAGTTGTGCGAGAGGTTTGTTGAAGAGCTTGGTCTCGATCGATTCCTTCACTTTTTGGACTTCCTCCATAGCGGATTCCCAGTTTCCAGTCAAGATCTCACAAGCCAATTTACCCCATGTTGCTGCAGTGACTTTGTCATCGTCGGTAGAGAGGACTCTGAATTGGTAAAGGAGTTCGGCAGCCGCTCCGTAGTTTCCACAGCTGTATTGGAAGTTACCGAAGTCGTATAAGACGTTAACCATCTCAATTGTGACCTGTTTCTTTGTTAGGTTGAATTTTCAGTGACACAGAATTCCCATACGTACATCATGCTCCTTCTTCAAGAACTCCAAGTTAGCAACCTTGTCGCTTCTCAGTCCAGTAACAACATCCTCTCTGCCTAACAAATCTGTGATTTTCTCGCTCTCTTGTCCGAAAATTTCTAATCTTTGAAGAATTTCTTGTCTCTTATTCGCGTATTCCTTTGGTGCTTCATCCACACCCTCGATTTCGCAGTGGAGACTGGCAACATAATCTGTCATGTTGGTCTTCTTCAACAATTCGAATTTTGCCTTTGTGATTTCTGGCGATGGCTCGTCATCTTGGTCACCGACAAACTGTAGCAGAGGGAAGATTAAATGTCTGTCGAGGTGGGTGATGAGTTTAGGAAGGAGATCGTTCTCTTTGGCGATTTCCTCGGGGCTCTTGGCCGCTGCTTGAGCAGCATCATTAAGAAGGTCATTCGCAGTCGTGGGAGTATTGTCCGCCATGATTGCGATCCTATTGTGCTGTCGTGAGTTGGAAATAGTGGTGGGGTTCACGCTTTCGCAGGATAAAGATGTCGGAATTTGATGATTGTGTGCGCCCGCCTACAAAATTTCGCGCTAGTGGAGGGTAGCTTAAATTATTAGCGTCTTTTTTGTCTTTGAGAAGTTCGCGACGTTTGAATGAAGTTTGGGAAAGATAATTGATCAAAAATCAATCTTTCCACAACCTCATATCCCTTACGATGTCACTACAATTCCTCAGACCTATGGCTTTGCCTAGACCAACCACTTTACGATATTTCCTTGGTGTTGCTAGACTATCTACGAACCCCGCTTCCTCGAGCCCAACAAAGGAAGCAATTTCAACCTCGACGCCAATCCCCTCACAAACTACACCTGCGACAGCCCCGAATCAACCGTACTATGTATCTCGAACGCCGTCCAAACAACTGCCAGTATATGCACTTTCCAAAGCAGGTGGTAACTTGAAGCAGACAAAAATTAGAAAGATTGAAGGAGATATCATGAAGCTGAAGGAGCAATTAGAAGATGCATTCTCCAACAAGGAGATCCGGGTCAATCAATTGGCGAAGCATATCATAATCAAGGTATGTTGTGTAGTCTTTATGGATGTTTGATCCATGAGTTTACTGACTATATCACAGGGGTGGTGCAAACCGGAAGTAAAGCAGTTCCTCAAGGAGCGACATTTTTAATGGGATACTTGCAACACATTTATGGACGAGAAAGAATTTATACGGGTTTAGTTGTTTCAAAAGCAATATTTTGCTTTGATTATCATTCTACACACTCAATGCCTATATGTACAATACACTCTTACTTTTCAAGAGAACCCATCACCCCTTGTACACAAACCAATACCAGCCATACCACAAGAATCACAGACGTCAAGCAAATGCCACGCTTAGCAGGTAGATATATCAAATTACAAACGCCGACTCCATACGCTATTAATTCATGCGTCTATGAACCTTAATACATGTATGAAAACCCAACCACTCATTAGCCAAGACTTGTAAAAGTGCACAATTGCCGCAATGCCTCTTTCAGCCTAGGCTGTTTGCGTTCATGTAGTTTTATTATTCGTTCCGTCGTTGGCATTCCAGGTATGGGTATCATAGAGGTCGGGTCTTCGGGGTCTCGTGACTTTTCGGCCAGTCGGCGTAATATTCCAATTCCACCAAGAACTATTTGTAACATTGCCTCTTCCTCTGCCGTTTTAGGTACGGCAGAAACTCTGCCATGCGATGGACCTTGTGGAGCTTCGTGACATAATGTTAATACAAGGTGTGAAAGATTCTTCGCAAACCCATCCTCTGAAGTTAACCAAGCTTTTGCAATGCCACTGTCGTATCCTGGTGCAAGGTTTGCCAGAAGTTCCGCAGCAAGTATGCCTTGCATCAACATTGGCTTTCGTGCTTCAACCAGAGGTAGGAAGGTTCCCCGTTTAGGGTCTTTTTGCTGATCAGGTATCACCGAGATAGACAGAGCGAATGATCTTGTCAGAAGGTCAAAAGGCGGAGACGAAGACACGTCAGAGGCAAAGATTGTTTTGTAATGGGTTCGGTTTGGTTCATCCCGCGCAAGAAGCTTGGCAAGACTATCAACAGCAGGATAGATATAATAATGAATGGTTGGGTCGTACTGCGAAAATGTGATTTTATCAGATCCCATTACGTTTGGGGGCGGGCAGGGCGCAAATGCTAATAGGAAATGCAACAAACATAACGCTTGTTCGCGACCAGGTAACTTAATCTCATGTGCAATGTTTGATAGTAAAGTAACACCGTCTTTCATGAACTCAAGCGTGTTCTGGTTGGTCCTAAGTAGCATATTCCGAGTTCCCAGATACCGTATTACCACGCAGAAGAATTTAATAACAAACTCTTCTGCAAGGAACAAAAGATTTGGTTCGTGAAATGAAAGGTTGCGCAAAATACTGGTTATGCAAATCAGCCTCTCGACTGCTCGGTCGACCTGGTATTCCTCCGATCCAAAAGGTGGAATATCTTGTACGGCATGCTTCTCAGCCTGGCAGGCGCGGACGACATCTTCGTATGAATTTATGAGCATCATATCCGATACCTCTGCCGCGTTTTCGGCTAACAATTCAACCTGATCCTCGGCGCAATCAACCAGTGTCTCAACCAAATCATCACATTTCATCAACTCTATTGGTAGCCGTTGTTCCGAGGACACCAAGGCCAGAGTATCTAAAGCCAAACGTACTTCGGCATGTAGTCCGGATTGAAGGCTCATGGTTAAGGCATGGACGTCGATGGTACCAATTTCAGTCAATGGTGGAAAATCTGGCTTTAATTTCAACAAGGAAGTCCCCTCGCCACGGAGAACCTCCAAATCGAGGGCGCCCCCATTTTCATCAGGAATCCGCGAAAAGACCTTCAACTTTTCAGGAAGGACTACGTTCATTAGCTCATCTTGATTTTGCTCATCTAATGCCGGCACCATGTTAGGATGAGGTGATGCCAATGATATACTGCCAGACTTGGGTATTGAGGCTGGAGACGGTATTGGATAGATGCCGGTATTCTGCGGCGGGGTGGCCTCGACACTCCTCGAGAGACTGTTCCGAGCATGGCTTTGAGATCCTAAAGGATGTACTGGCGGGGCTTGTGGAGTTGAGAAACCATTCATGACAGGTTGTTGAGGATGATGTAAAGGTGTCATTTGCTTCATGGGGGTAGTTTGTTGCTGCTGGAGATGTTGCTGTTGGGCGATCTGCTGCTGCATGTAATGTGATGCTTGCATAGAGTTTGATGGAGGCATTTGTTTAGTGGGCGACATTTGGGGTACGCCGATAGCACCACCCTGCTTCATTGCGGCTGCTCTCTGCCTTTGCATATTGGATTGAAAAGCCTCCTCGAACGCAAGAAGGTTTCTCTCATATAGAGCCTTGAGTTGCGGAGGCACGTTTTGATATCTCAAAGGATGTATTTGAATGGCTTGCGCAATTTGTCCCCATGCATTTTGGGCCGTCACATTTCTGTATCCTCCATATTTGGTAACTGCCACATACAAAACATAAATATTGATATGTCTATCACCTACAAATGGATTCGTCTCTAAAGGCAGACCCTTTGACTGCATGAAAGCAGCCAAGCTCTTGAGAAAATTGTTCTGGTTTTGATTTTGGGCCAATGAAGCTTGCTGAGGTCGCATGCCAGCAAATTGGCCGTTTGGTGCTTGCATCATCTGCCCTTGAGACAATGGATTTACACCGGGCGACATATTCTGTCGTTGCGCAGCATGTAGATTGTTCTGTTGTTGCTGCTGCTGTTGCTGTTGCTGCTGCTGCTGAAGTGATTGTTGCAGTCGCATCTGATACATTTGCCTGGTTTGGTCCAAAGAAGTGTTCTTTTGTTGCGGTTGGTGATTCGGTGGTTGGGCCTGTTGATTATACATTTGAGGTTGTGACATCGTTGGTGGCATTTGTGGCGTTGACATCGCACTTTGCGGTGGTGCCGAAGTTCGCCCTGGTGGGGGAGTAAAATTTTGACCATAGGCAGGTGCATAGGGAGTGTTCTGGGCAAATGTACTACTTTGTGGTGTCTCGACTCGGCTTCCATGATCAGATTGTGAAGGCGAGAATGGATGAGGAGAAGCTGTAGAAACTCGTTGTGGTACACCGCCAGGACGTAACTGATTAGCCATGATTGGAGACGGACTAGCATTACTCGATCCATTTTGTAGATGCGAATATGGTGTCTGTTGAGGCGCATGTTGTGGGGGGACATTATTAGGTGAAAAATTGGGATAGGCAGCTTGTTGTGGAGTTTGTGAGCGAGATCCAGGTAGCATGCCAGAAGCTTGCCTAGGTGATGTACCTAGACTGTCTTCCCTTGGCCTTGGTCTCTTTGATGGAATAACAGGATTGGTTTGATACACGGGGTTATTGAAGGCTGGCGACCCGTTGCGCATTCCACCATTTTGCATTCTTTGTTGTAATTGTTGATTCTGGAATTGATTGGGATCAAAGGATGATGAAGTAGGCATAAAACCCGATGGGTCCATCATGTTTCCTCCGGTATTCGATTCGTTCATATGATTGAAGCCTGCGCCATTGTGATTTTGGACGGCAGCGTCGTTCATCCAGGAGCTCATGTCTGTGGATGATAGAAGTGGCAACCCATCTGCAGATGCGCACAAGTGTTAGTTATCATCAAAGTTAAGTTTGAATCCATTGAAATCCAGTAGGATAAAGGTGCAGATGCAGAAATAAAAGATAGAATCTAGCGCGATGAAGTCGCGACGCGCTGATGGGTCAAATGAAGCAAAGGGGGAAACAATTGCTTCATCAACTATATTATCAACAGCATCCACGATATTCAATCAACATGCGCATCAATAACTACAATATGTCTCGTGACATCTTTCTAACATAAGGATAGGAATGAGAGGAATGAAAGGTAAGGTCTTACCTATCGACGCGCGCTGTTGAGGTCCCAAATTGTTTTGACAGTCTCGGAGTCTCTCTTCACCTGAATTGTACGCTAACGTAAGATTAGGATTAGTGACTAAAAAAGTAACGCCCCAAAATACCCACGCTTCGTTCGTTCAATCAGAACAACGGAACAGAGCGTCAATTGAATGAAGATCAAAGGGGAAAAAAGACTTTCTAGAACTTCAGAAATTATTAACTTACCAACCAATGACGAGATAATGAAAATAGGTGAGTGATTGTAATCGAATTACAATAAAAAAAAGAAGAATTTGTTATTTTCTAGAGCAAAATATGTTGTGTCAGTCAATTATCCATGGTAATTGGAAGATCCAGAATGGTCGAATTGGTGGGTGCGTGGGTGGAATATGAATGTGAGTATGAGAATGAATATGTATTTGTGTTGATTTGATTGATGTTTGATGTTTGATGTTTGGTGATTGATGCTTGATGCAATGAATAGATCGGTATTGTGTTCCAAAGTAAATGATTGCAACATAACATTGGAGGAGAGTGAAAGCGTGACCAATTATGAGTGTAAGGATTCAAGGTCACGTTTGTGTTGGTTGGAGGTGGAGGTGGAGGTAGGTAGCTTGAGTAATAATAAGGCACGGTGGTGGTAAATTTGAGGGAGAGTTGCGAATGTGCGGTAGTCCGGTAAGGTAAGGTAAGGTGAGGAGAGAAAAGGTAAGGCAGCGACGAAGCGGTAAGAAGCCAACCCGTACAACTTCTCCGGATTTGTACGGATAAGATACATGGGAAGATCAAAAGATAATTGAAAAGATCGGAACATACCCGTCTCAATACACGGCTCCAAAAATAAGGTCGAATTAGAATAGGTTCGGACAGAGAATGGGGGTTTGGATCCGATGGTTGGCGAAATAATGCTGTATCGTAAAAATATAAAAATAAGAATCAATGTGAGAATGCTTGCTGTAACACGTTGGTTGAATCAGCTGGTGGACCGAATAAGCAATCCAAAGATAATTGAAATGCCTAGGCAGCTTGGAATGATACTCTAAAATGACAATTTGAACTAATGAGAAGTCTTCCGGGGGAGGGTTGCGTTGTTGAGTAATAAGGAGATTGTCGGATGAATGTCGCGGCGTTCACCTGTTTCTTGCTGATGGATGGATGCTGTATGAAATCGTTTCGTTTCGTTTCGTTTTCCTTTCCTTTCCTTTCCTCGGTCGTCGCTCCATTTTTTTTAGAGGAGAAAAAGAGAAGAAGGCTAGCGATTGTTAAGCCAATCATATCTTGATATCCTTGGCTCAACTCAATTTGTAACCCTTCCATCCGAAAAGATCATTTTATCATCTTCAATGAATTCGAATTGGAATTCGAATCACATCAAAAACATATAGAATGATTCTTCATCAAGACCTGGGTTATCCTTATTACTGTTAATATCTTCGCAATGTCCTAAAGATTCCTTGGTTAATGAAATTGGGTGAGTAAGTATAGTAAAAATGAGCGATAGTATGTGTGTTGGACTAGTATGATTGGTTCCCGGTCGTGCCTGTTCCTGATGCGGTGTGAAATTCCTGGTCGCTTTAACCTGACGGATTTGTACCATAAGAAAATCTGTGACATAAAGGGAAAAAAACTTGACATTTCCAAGATGAAGAAAGTGAAGAGAAGGTTGCAGAAATGAAGGACAATGTTCCATGATATAGAGACGATTCCATAGTCATTTGATGCTGTGAATCCATCTCGTCCAGTTTGTTGTATTTGGAAAATGGAAGGCCGCCCTGTGTTTTTCTTGACAAGGTTTATGATAGTGTGAGGAAGGAGGATACAAGACGGAGAAATTGAATCAATTCCCAATAATGACTCGGAACAAGAAAGAAAACCAAGAAGAAAAGACCGATAGAATAGAAGATAGAATCTCGATACCAGGGAGAGAATAGTAGGATGAGAGAAAAAAACAGGAACAGAAGAAAAAGAGGGGGAATGGAGTTTTATTTAATTGTTCAAAGGTGCAGGGCCAATTTGGAAATCACGTTTCCCACCGGGATATAAGCTTTTGGCGTATAATTCATTGCCTTACCTGACGATCCAGAAAAGATCAGATTGATAGGTTACAAATGCCGTCTCTGAGGGATATGCTGGTATGGTACTCGTTCCTTCTTTCACTTCTCTAGACCCATTTCAGTTCTCCTCACATCATGGAGATACTAACCATATCACACACACAAACACACAGACCAATGATACCCTTACAGATTATGCCTCTTGGGTTTGGGATGAGATGGGTAAGAAATGGGATTGGTAATTTTACCAGGAGACAGGTGGGCATATGATATTTAGATCTTTCTTTCCGTGAGGTGCCAATATCGTCTTGGAGCCTCGTTTCGTTGACTCGTTATTTCCCGGGGAATTCGTTTGACAATTCCTGTGTGTTTCTTTATGATATGTTTGTGGTATGTTTGTGGCTTCGATTGACATCCACGAATGAGAATAGGTGAAAGGGAACCAGAAGATTAGACGGGAAAATCTATACTGTACTCAGGTCGATCAATGCATCTAGGTTCTTTTCTAATGTCATCTAAATACCTAGTGAGTTTATAGAGCATTGCTATCATTGCCTTGACTGATAGCTCCTTGGTACGCTATTCTTCCTCACAACCATATTGATTCATTGAAAATTAATGAGGCCAATGAAATGCTACGCGTGGGAAAATGATGGGAGGCTATCGTGTATGATATTTTGTGGTGATTACTGCGTATCATGATTCCTGCATCTGAGACTATTTATCCTGCAAGTAATGTGCCGTGAAATTGCAACTTCCCTCGTTTTTTCTTCATATTCATTAGATATCCGCCTCGGAGCCGGCCATCCGAATCCGTCGTTGATGATTGTGGAGACTCAACATCTCGTTGAAGGTTGCTGGGTGGAAGCACGAGAGTTTTGTGGAAGGATAGATGCTTTTGACAGAATGGCGTTCATGTTGCTAGGGTGTATTTGAGAAGAGTGCCTCAATGGTCTCTCAAGCATGCATAAGACAGGGTCCAATTCTTTTAAAAGCCCAGAACAGTATGGATGGATAAATGTCCGTTAAATCACACATTAATGAATGTCCAGGTGAGGAACGAGAATAAACGTCTAGTGGCACCATGAAAAAGGAAAAGATGTCTCTTATATAATCTACGAGGTGAATATTATTGAGTTAACTCTCATTCTCACGTGTCTAAGCATTCCCCTTCTCATGATCTGAATAAGTGTCTACTAGGTACCTCAGAACATTACTTACCTTGTGTTTACCTACATTTTAGACACTTTCGTAGGTGGTATTGAAAGGGAGGAGTGCAGATGGTGTAACTGGGGCACAACATAAAAAAGGATTAGCTTTTGATTTTAGTTTCGGCAGGCACGAGGCTTCTTGGTCGTCATTTCTTTCGCTTAAGGAAGTTTGGGAAACGCCGAGAAGGTTTTAATCCTTGTTGCTCCATCCAAATAAATATATGGAGGCATTGGAGGCGTTGGAGCTTGGAAAGCTTTGGTGATGTTATTTCCATGGTCCCATCAAATCATCCATTAGCTTATCTATTTCGTGCTAGGGGAATTCACCTATCTCTTTTCCATTGCATAAACATACAAGGTTTCAAATATCCATTGTGTTTACCATTAATAAAACACAACACACGGTACATACTGTACAAGATGGTCAAGAGAAAGGCCAAAGATGTCGGAGATGAAGTTCATATAGAACCTCGAAGGTCAAGTCGACAAAAAGTAAACATTACTGAGAGCTTGAAAGAAAAGGCTACAACTTCATCAACTTCGTATTCCTCGGCACCGAATACCAAGAAGGACATCAAAAAGGAGACGGCAAATAGAGATTCTCAAAAAGGAGCAAATGTTAATGGAGAAGTTACTGCACCAAAAACGACTGTTGTAGGTTGATTATTTCCCTTATTTTCAATATTCCCATGCTCTAGTCTCCTATGAATTCTATACCGACCTAGCATTTACTGCTTCATATTTTGATTCACGAGGACATTTGGACAAGCACGTGCTCTTCACAAATCCCTCTCACTGGTAGTGATTTGATCTCACATATTCTGAATCATTTTGACAATTTCATTTTCTATCTTTGCGCTTTCGAGTTTAATTTCTGGTCCATTTTTAGAGTTCTACCAAATCCACAAAATCTACCAAACCATCTCTACCAAACGGCACCAAATCTACTACTACAGAAATCCCCTCGGCCGAATCCTCATCAACTCGTCAATATTGGCTAATGAAAGCTGAACCTGAATCACGTATCGAAAAAGGTCATGATATTAAATTCTCCATCGATGATTTGGCATCCAAAACCGAACCAGAGCCTTGGGATGGTATGTCATTCCTTACACATGTATTACATGTCAACATCAATACTAACGTTTCAAAGGAATACGAGCATATTCAGGTGTGTCGCCTTGCAATTCTGTTTTACAATACCATCACTAACACATAAATTAGCACGCAACAATCTTCGTGCGATGAAGAAGGGAGATTTAGCCTTCTTTTATCATTCATCATGCAAAGTTCCTGCAATTGTTGGAATCATGGAGATCGTTGAAGAACATTCTCCGGATCGTAATGAATCCCCATCAATCATATACTTTCAATTACCATACTAATGGGAAGAATAGTCTCAGCGCATGATCCTAAGGCTCCGTACTACGATCCTAAATCGTCACCGGATGATCCCAAGTGGAGTGTCGTACACGTCAAATTTCGCCAGAAACTAAAAACACCTATCACGCTCAAGGAAATTAAAGCCTGGTTTGAAGAAAAGGGAAATGCATTGAATAATATGCAAATGTTGAAGCTGGCACGATTGAGTGTAAGCAAAGTAAGTAGTGATGAGTGGAGATTCTTGGTAGGTGAAATGGAGAAGAATGGGGATGTGGTTAAGGAATAGAATTCTCGAGGCACAATGAAAGTGTGGTTTTTGTCGTCTATGGGTTTTGTATTTTGTAGACACTAAAATCTTCTTGAGATGGATTAACGATGGATACTCACAATTGCACAATAATTAATACGAATCAATAATACTTCGAGCACATAACTAATTAAAAAAACGAGGTGAAATAGTGCAAGTCTCACTGGAAACCAATCAAATTATACTATGTATGTAAAGTCGCATGCTCAATATTCTACAATACACAGTTCAGTTGAATCAGTTCACTACAAATATATCATGCCCAAAACCTATTGTGCTCTATTTTCAACCTCGGTCTTCCCTTATACCTTTATCCCCTAGCCCTCATCATATTCCCACTCATCTATATACAAGATACATCCTCATTTCTACCACATATCGCGCTCTCTACAGTTAGTTCAACTTGTTTCCGATGTTTTATTATGACTATTGAAATAGAGGTTATTTGTGGGTAGTATCTAAATGTTTGAAAGATATATCGAATTCCTGTATTAAAATAAGATTGGATGGGATTGAATAGCAATAGTTGTCATCTGTGATGATTTGCTTGGTATGTTATTTATCTGTTTGTATGATAGGGTAGGGTAATCTTGTTTCTTCCTTCCCTCTCCTTTCATTTTTGTTAGGTTGGTAGCGCTTCACTAGTAGGTAAATAGTATAGGGATGCTTGGTTTTGAATTGTTCGGTTCTCTCTCTCTCTTGCTCTCTCCCTAATATTTCGTAGGGCTAATCAAGCTTTTTTGAATTCACCATGATGAATCAAACTAGTCTTCTTCTCGCTTGCTTCTATATACGGGGAAGGGTATTGTTCCTATAGAAAGAGAAAAGAAGGAAAGGAGGAAGAGAAATGAAAAGAGAAGAGGTTGGTGATGTTACGTAAGTCTCTATGCTATATAGGTCTTAGTATGGATAGATTTGGGTTTGTTTGCGGTGAGTTGAAATTCGAGATGCGAGATGTGACGTGAGAGGTTTTGAAGATATGGGTACAGTAGAGGGAAGGGTGATACAATGTAAAGTCTCAGTACGCTTAGTGCAGCTAGCTTAGCATTATGTATTATGATTTTTGATTTCTGAGACTTATAATTGTATTGATAGTTTGCATTAGGCGAGAAATGAATGCGAAGGAGGAATATCTGCCTCTGGGTTTAGGAGAGATAGGATATGAGACTTAAGCTGATGTGCTGGATCAACTGATGGTGAATATGTATAAATCATGGACGAGGGGTGGGAACAGAAAATGTATGGAGGCAGAAATTCTAATTTATAATTTTAAGTAGTGATGGAAGGAGTAGAGAATTGCAGGCTCAGATGTGGTTTCAATAGGTAGGAGCAGGAATTTTCTAGCCAGCTCGTGTGCAAATAAGAATATTGCATTTACAAACTTGATATTTTCACGAGTAGTACTGCTTCTATATAGTAAGGCAATATACACAGCACTCCTCAATCTTTCCTTCAGTTTATGATGAATAACCTTCTCTAATCTCACTTTCCAACCTTGTGCCAAATAACCAAACAAATTCCTCCTCTAATCAAACAGCGTTAATCAACTGGAAAAATAGTGCAATGGTAGAATACTCGTCTATAAGTGTAGACGGACTGCATGTGGGGCACCTGTGAGTGCTTTCGTGGTTCGGACCTACCGTGAGTATGTGTGATGGGAGTTCGAGTCTCTCTGTTTCTAATAATAATTTTATTTTAGGGGTGGACTGCAGAGAAAAGAGGGTAAATAAACTGAGGAGCAGTAGAGCTGGGTACGCGAAAGTGACTTGTGTAACAGAGGTTTTTTGTTCGAGGATGGTCTTTAATCTACTTCTTACTCTATAGTCGCAAAACAACATATTCAAAAGGAAGCGAGAACATACTGTTCGAGATCAAAATAAGAGCATGTACCAGTTTGTAAATCTTTGAATAAGTGATATGTTTGCTCCGTAGTTTTCCTACCCGCGGAGAGTGTTTGGTAGCCCCGATACTTCAGATTCCCCAAGCAACAGACAGATGAAGATAAATGGAATGAGTGATAAGCAGGACCCTCTACCTAGCTCACGAAAATACATGTGTTCCGTTTCATTTCAAATTCATTTAAACAGACCTCAAATGAAAGGGGGAATATAGCATATCATTATTAACATCCAATATTGGGAGTGTATGCAGCTAAAGTACTGCCCGAGAGACACTCCAGAACAAGCGATCTGTCTACGAAGGACACCAATCAAGTTAGGAAGGCAAAGCATCCATGAAAGTTGCGAGAACAGCAGAGGGGGAAGGTTATCAGAAAGGCACTATTTAAGAGAAAAACGAATGAACAGAGCGCCAAATGGAGTGGGCTCAGAACTACTAAGGATCCAAATACACTGGTATTTCCACCGTACTGTCACATACAGTTGACGAACTGATGGCCCAAACTTTTAGATTCTCATAGCAGCGAAAGAAATGGAGATATGACCATCTAAGAAGGCAGCTTAGGAAAATAGTATGGCTAATCTGAACCATAGAACCACAATATATACGATACATAAAACTTCAATATATTTGTTGTGTTTATTCCAGTTTGATTTGAGATCCTCATTATATCAATGCCTTTAGTCATTTTGTACCACGGGCCTAGGCAAGGTAATATAATTGACGTTGAGAATTCAACCCCGGATCGGAGATTTGATAATTGATGCATTGCCGACTTTATAATGATTATGTAATTGATGTGATTGGGTGGGTCCGCAAGGCTGCAGCAGCCGCTGAAAACTAGGGAAGAAGGCTACATCTGGATTCACTGTACAAATGATATTGCTTTGGTTTAGTTACTTTAGATCTTCGGTATCAAATCCTCTCTCTACTGTACAATATTCTCGAATGAACGCAGCACACGAGGATTTCATTCAATACCGACTTCCTGTACCTTCTTTAATTACGCTGACACAAAACTCTCACTTTTCTATTGATTGTAATTCTCATAAACTTCACTTAAGCGTTTGCGAAGCAATTCGATAAAGCTCTTTGAACATCTAACTCTCACATAAATTTAGGTTAGACCACATAATTCGAGACACTTTCTATAAAGACGGGTATCATTGGGAAATAAATCTCAAGAATTTGCAAAGACTTTCTTGACTTTCTAGCTTCCGCCAAACAGTAATAGGTCATCATGAACGGGTCTACTAATGGGCACACTACAACTACCAACGAGGTATCAAGTTCTCATACCAATGGAAACACAGCATTATTGTCACAAATCCACGAAGCCTTGAAACTTGTCCATGCTCCGTATTCATCCAACCAGTCTCGCCAACAAGCCTCGAGTTTCCTAGAGAATATCAAAGCCGAAGACGAAGCTCCTTATCATGGGTTTACCCTAGCATCCGATAAATCGCAAGAACCGGTCGTACGCCACTATGCACTGTCTCTTTTGGAGCATGCGATAAAACATAAATGGGCAGCATATTCGGAAGGGCAAGCAAGTGCGCTGCGGCAATGGGTCATTCAACTCTCAGAGAATTTGGCTCAAGAGGACCCCTCATATCTGCGAAACAAGACAGCACAACTTTGGGTAGAGATTGCGAAGAGGAGCTGGGGATCAGAGTGGATTGATATGGATAAGCTTCTCGTGGGTCTATGGGAGCTTCCAGGTACTGTGGTCTATAAGGAATTTGTTCTGTTTGTTCTCGAAACCCTCTCCGATGAGGTCTTCAATGGCGAAGACGCTGTCACGGTCTTACGCGAGGGTGCTCTGAGCAAAGCTTGTGTCGAAATCTTCACACCTGCAGTTGTACTATCAGAAGCATTCCCAAATCGACAGCTAGGTACCGTTTTGAGACATGGAGAAGAAGGTTGGCTTGTAAGAATTGGTGGGTTGCTAGGCCAGTGCCTTCAACTGGACATTTCGAGTCCTCAGTATCAGAGCTGTGCAGTGAAGATACTGGCTGTTTATAAATCCGTGGTACCCTGGACTGTACCAAAAGCCATCTCCAGTGCTCAATGCGTGCAATATATGTGCAAATGTCTCGCTGCGCCCAGTACACCCGTGCAACTAGTAAGTTTAAAACAGTACCTGTGAAACTAGCTTTTAGAACTGATATCCTTTGTAGGCGTCTGTTCAAGCTCTATTTGCACTTTATTCTCGTGTGCATTTTTCGGATGAAGAATTTCTAGAGCTTGTATGCCCGATGTATACCAGCGAAGTGGTTGGTTTACTACGAAATCTATTCCAATGGTCTGTGGTAGACGCAAATGATATTGACGATGAAAAGTATCTATTTGCTAAAAAGTTTTCTGAGGTTTGACACACTTTTGACAACCAACCCGTTCATACTGACCTCATGTAGATGATGTCAAATCTTGGAGTCTTCATAGAATCTAAAATTTCAGCTATACCCGAATCTTGCGATCTTTCTAACCTCTTGAATCTTTTTCTTGCTATTGCTCAAAGTCAAAGCCTTGTCGTTTCAATACCCATTATTCTTACCTGGACAAAATTACTTCGCTCGCCAATCATTGGAGGGTCTTCTTTTATAACACCTTTAATTGCACCTCTTCTAGAACTTTCTAGTTCACGCCTCATTCGATATGAGAACATGCCAGATGACTGCGAAGATCCAGAGTACCTATTTCTACAGGAAGATATCGATACACAGCCTGAAAGACATGCATTTCTAGGAAATTATCGACGATATTGCTCTCAAATCATAGAGCTTGTCGTTCGGCAAAAGCAATCAGAGGCCATCTATCATATTTTAAGCCAAGTGGATAATTCTTTGCAGCACCTTTATGATGGATGCCCCCCCTTTTCTGGTAATTTGCCTCCTGCCGCCCACCCCGATTTTAAATCGCAGTTAATTGACCCAATCTTAGTGGAAAACTATTCCAAAACCTCGATAGCAGTACTACGAGTTGATAAGAATTTCACCGTAGTAGAAGCAGCACTCAAGGGATATATGAAATGGAGAGCAGGTCATGGCTCTGATCCTCAACGAGATGTAATTATACGTACAGCAAGATTGACACATCCAACTGACTATCGGCAGGAACAAGAGCGCATAAGTATAGAAGACAATCTAGAAACTTGGTGTCAACGATTGCTGGAGCTCAAGTTTGAGGTTTGTTAAAGTCACACTTTTCTTGGTCTTATCTAACCTCGTCACTAGGATCCAATCATCCAAAAGAGAATTATACAACTTGCCGTCGCATTTTCAACCACTGCTTTAGATAAGAAAGTGGGCTTCATGCTAAAAGTGCTAGAACACATTTTGATGACACAACCCATGGAATATCCAAACGCCTCAGCTTATACGGAAGCTGTGAAAGAGCTACAAGCAGAGTCTACTTATGAGTTACAAAGACTAGCCGGAAAAATGCCTGATCAACTATTAGTAAGTTTCTCCAAAGTATTTAAGATGTGTTTACTGATTGAAGCTCGCAGGACGTCTATGATCAACTCCAAGCAAAGGTCGATGAGATTATTTCTACCAGAAATCTTGATAAGAAGCGCCAGACATCTTATCAAACTTTCTTATTCACAATCATGTATGTTGTTTCTCACAACCAAATCTGAGATATCGTACTAATTTTGGCAGCCACCGTAACTCTAAAATTGACCCAGAGATTCGTTTACAAAAGCTGCAAGGATTTTTAACACCTGTGCAAGCAAGTTGGCAAGATTCAGAAATGAATCACGCGGTCGAAGGGTTCTCTGGGTTCTGCGACCTACTTGGGTTGAACCGCGTAAGAGACTTTCTTGTCACAAGGCGAGTTCATGAGATACAGGACTGGTCGACTTATCAGCTTGACTCGGAAGCTCAATCGATACAGAAAGATTTGGAAGAAAGATTAAAGGTATATTCAATGCTGTTGAACTCATGGGATTATTACTAATTCGAGTACAGGCCTTGCCGTTGAGAACCACAAAATCATTTCTAGGCTGCTCGACCGAGAAGCTTGAGAAAGAAGACCCTGCCTATAAGGTTTCCTGCACCTTATGGAGAGATGCATTGCCAATTATATTGCCAACTCTTCTAAGATACTTGAGGTAAGAGTGGAACTGTTTATTTTTGGATGTTCTTACTAACTTTTTATAGTCATGCACATGCCTTTCATAATCCTGCAAATTGGAATGAACTTCCCCCAGAGATGGCACCAATTGTTAGTCGAATTCTGACGGACCGCTTCTGGCAATCTGGAATTTCGGTTGGAAGTAAAGATGACTTCTATGCTAGGGTTACTGGTACCAAATCTACCATGGAAGGTCTTGCATCATCTATACGAGGCTCAATTCGTACTGTTAGAGAGTCTTGTTACTCGATACTTTATTCTATGAGTCGTTTGGATGTTGATTTCTATGGCTTTAGCGAGCTTCCTGGACCGCTTGCAAATGCTTTATTCGCAGATGCCCATTGCTTGTCTTCACATCAACTTATTGCTTTGTTGAATGTTGTGCGACTCATGGTGGATGATTGTCCAGTCGAAGTTCGATCTCATTTTGTGCCTCCTATATTGGCTTCCTGCTTCGCTCAAATGGACGCTAAATGTAGTTCCGAATGGGAGAGATTATCTCATAAGGAAGTGGTTCCTGCAGATGGAGACACCTTGACCGAGGAAATGAAGGAAGAGAGCATTCTGCGACAGTTGACACATACATCTGTCATGATGATTGCTGGATTCCTCGATCCAGCACGACCAAGTAAATTACCAAAGATCTTCACATGTGTTACCAAGACTAACCCTTTGCTAGATATCGGAAGCACACCCGCACCGAGGTCAGCCAAAGAAGCTTCGACATTCATTCAAAATCAAGCGAATTCATATCCAAGCATGAGAAAGTTTTGCTTGACATCACAAGCTATTCTAGAATCTCTTCTACTTTTCTTAACACACGCTATTCGCATGAGAGATACCCGTTGTTGTGGGGTTGTCCTCCGTGTTTTCCGATCAATTGTTCCCGAATTTTCCTCAGGCAACGATTCTTCTCTCGCTTCATCAATCAGAGAATTCATCAGCACCGAAGTACTAAAAGCTGCCATTTCGTCACTAAATGAACCTTATTTCGTAGAACTACAAAAAGATCTCGCTTCTCTTATCGCATCGATTCTAGCTCACTATGCACCCGCTACAGATACCCCAAAACAAATCCTCCTCAGTTTACCTGGTATTCAAGAAAAAGCAGTAAATAAATGTATCGAGGCATTGACAGTACAGGGTGTTCAACAGAGAACTCAGCGGGCGTTGATATTGGATTTGTTAAAGGATTTGAAGGGGGTTAGTATTAGTGAACAGGGAAGGATCTCGAAGAGTGCAAGTGTAGTGAGGAAGGAGAGGAGTAAAATGCAAGAAGCTTTTATGAGGGGACCGGTCGAGGATAATAGGAAGGTTAAGAGTGAGATTGATGATTTGGAGGGGGTGGCGGGACTTTTTGATAATTAGATATTTGATGAGGGGGGAGGATGGATGGGCGGAAAAGAAAGGAATGGAAAAGAAAGGAATGGAAAAGGAAGGGAAGGGAAGGACAGGGCTGGAGAGAGGAAAGGAGATAATGATAGAATGGAAAGGAATGGTGGAATAGAGGTCTGCTGAGAATATACAAGTTACAAAAGATAAATTAGTAAAGTGCGTTGTGGATAGGGGTTAGAGTGCGCTGGCTCACTGATGGGTTTAGTGGGTGGGTTATTAGGTATAGCTACAGATACAGCTATAGTATCAACCTGTCTATCTATCTACATAATACTCTGCGTAGGTAGATAGATAGGTAGATAGGTATATCTCAGAATCCATACTGGGCATTCATCTATCTAGGTACTCGTATTGTGTTTCCATTGTTCAGATAGCATATTGGTATTCATACATCTATCTAGATTCTATGTACAGCGTATTGGATCTGTAGCGATGTTATTTGATTGTGGGCGTCATAGAATTTGCATCTTGAATTCCGGACTTCTGAATTCTGGACTTCTAATGAAAGCATGCATGATAGATAGTTAGACTTACCATAAGGAGTCGGGTCCTATTATCAATAGGGGAATGTTTATTAGATGGCGAGATTGTGGATTGTGGATTGTGGATTTTATGTATGAGGGATATATGTATTTCAGCTCAAAATGGAAGATGGAAGATGGGAGACAAAACTAGAGCTAGTTCTAGGTGGAAGAAGAAATAAAAAGTCCCCAAGGTTTTACTTAACGCTGCGGTCGGAGATATGTGTCGTCTCGGCGTATCGTATCGATGGAGATAGACGATGGAGATGGGTTAGATGATGTATAGTGGTAGTAGTACAGATACTACGGTAGATGCAAGCGTTCGGATTTAAGACAGGGGTGAGAGAAGAGTGAGGGGGAATTTCTTGGTAGTTGTAATTGTGATTGGAGGTTAGAGGAGAAGGTTGGGGGGACTTGGACGGAGAGAGAAGAAGGGATGGATGGATTGGGAAATGTTTGCGAATGGATGGATGGATGGGGATGATGGGTTGAGTTGGGTGATTGGTTTGGAGATGGGAATGGAGATGGGGATTGACGGTAGGGAGGTAGATGGGTGGTTCTGTTACCTGTAGGAATGGTAATTTGGATCTCGCATATGCAGTGTGGTACAGTACAGGACGTAGCACTAGCTACATGCAAATGTACGGGAATAGAATGGAATGGAATGGATGCGGCGGCGTATAAGTGGTACAGAAAAGGAGTTTGATTGGGGGTCAAGAAATGGGAATGTCGGGATGTGAATGATTTTGGGTTGATGTGTGGTTGGTGACATCTTGGATGCATCAATAATGTGTGTATTGTTTATGTACGGTGTGGTAGGTATCCGGGTTCTGGGGTCTTGTTATACCTTGTTTTTCTTTAGAGAGAACGGGATGAAGGGGGGATGGAGATGGAGAGGGCGTTGAGATGGGGTGAGACGAGATGAGACGAGACGGATTGACTTGGATTGAGGTCGGGAAAAACGAGGAGGTGAGTTCACTGGTGAATAAGAGATGGGGGGTGCCGGGGGGAATGTGTGTATGCTCAATTGACAGATCTGTTAAACGATCTAAATCGGCCATAATCCCTGGCCAATTTGTCCGTCAGGTCGTCAATCCTTCAAGCATATGGTGCGTGCATGCAAAGCAGTCCCGATAAGGTTATTGGTAAGCATGCCTTTGGATCAGGTTACAGTTTTAAGAGTAATTGAGTAGATCGAGTGCGTATACCTTTGTGCATAGAAAGGATGAGGAGGAGCTGAAACTAGCGTTTTCATTCCAGAAGCTGATGATGTTCCCCTGACCTGGCGACATGCATTGTCGTGCAGAGCTTCTAGAGACTTCTCTCGCCGTCGAAAGAATAAGAAATATGCTCTACTAATAGCATACATCGTCTAGTTGAATCAGCCGTTAGCACAAAATGTCTTATATATCAAACAAAGCAAATTCCAAACCCATGGTTTAGCAGTGGGGCGAGCCATCATCCATCCATCTTTGATTCCATCATCGGCATCACCATCGATCGATTCGAGGCTACTACCTCACGCCTCATCCTTCCAAGACGATTCCGGAGGCCCGGAGAGATGAAATCTCAGGGTTCGTCTACATTCGCCAAAAATGGTACAGTGAGATCTTGTTTACCCAATTGAATTGGGAAATATTAGGCGTTAGTTTGAAACCCCAGTCGTTCTGTATATTTTATCCTTGAGGGGGATGTTGCGCTTGGGTCGCGTCCTGGTGGGGTAGGTGGATGGGTTTGGGAGAATGTACGTAGACCTCGAGATACCGAGGAAGCATTATTTTATTTGATTTGATTTGACATGACAGATGCGTGTGGATCTGGATGTTATGTGCTTTTTCGACGAGGCAAAGAGATGGAGAAGGACTCGAGGAGATTGTGGTTGTGAAGAATGGGATTGGTAGATGAGTGTATTTTATTTAACAATAGGTATTGTTGCTAGCATGCATCAATCGAAATAACCTTGTTAGTAAAGAGACTTGGGGTTGATCTTGGGAAATCGGGAATGAAGGGGAGATGGAAAGAGGTTCCGGGCTAGATCAATGAGTGAATGAATGAATGGTAAGGTAGAGCGGCTCGGGATCTTGCAGAACGGGAAATCTAAATGGAAATCTGAGATTGGAGATTGAGGGTGGTATGGCATGGTAGGATAGATTAGGTTTGAAGATGGTGTGGTGCCAACGTGTATTGTAGTACCGGTATACATTTGCTTGATCTGGCCAAGAGCGGAAATGAATGTAGCCTCATTTTTATAGTGGATTTTGATTCAATGCCGATGACTTAGAATGACTTGCGGTAGATGCCGTTATTACGGGACCGTTATTCCACTTATCGTTCGATGTCTCGACTCTCGAGATGTCAAGTACGTACTTACTATGTGTAGCAATTGATAGATACATCTACCTAGATACACACATGCTGTCATACACATATATTTACACTCACTTATACTCATATATCTCCAGATCGTATGATTTAGAGTTCAATATACTTCCATGACTTCTTACGACATTGCCGGACCCTTTTCCGAGACCTCCCAAGAAAAGCTGCCAAAGGGACTCTGTAGATCTCTCGCGGCAGTATAACCTGATCTACTTCATTTGTAGAGATACCCATGTAGAAGGTGCAATAATGACCCATATATACCTGCACACAGCTGCACATGCTATGCATTTCCATGCATCTAATCCAAGAACCACCACCGCGAACACAACAAACAATAACAGTTTTGATGGTCGATCTTTTTTATACTACTGGGTACTCGAGTAAGTATCATTTAGTTTGAGACTCCCGGGATAATAAATGTATATGTAAATATATATTAAACGTACATATATACACACATATATACACACATAGACCTATAGCATTCGAACTTCACATTCGCACGGTTAGATAGGTGAGATATCTCAAAGAAAATTACCGGTGAGACTGTCTTTGACTGTTAACCGTCGCACGATAAGATAGTCCTTTGGAACTTTGCTTCATAATACGTCCAAGTAATCATAGCACTGATAGCAAGTCGTTTTACCGTTTTGACCAAACTACCCCCGCTTGCTCCACTGCCCCTTTACTAAATAACATTTTAAACAGTTTATACTTTGCGCATAGTAGAATTATGAGGAATCTAGGCCGGATATCTCACTTATACCAAGTATTTCTTTCGTATTTCGTATGCACTGTATGTATAATAATACAAACTCTCCCTACAATTTCCTTATTCTCCGGGGACGGCAATACCGTTGGGGGAAAGCTGCTATCTACGATGTGTACCTACCGGCTTGAAGCGGTAGGTAATTTCTCCAATTTCATTCAAGGATGATTGAATGGATGATTACTTATCATTGCTGAATGGGTTTCTAGGTCGTTTAGATCTATTGCCTTTTTTATGTATTCATTTTTCATGTGGATTTTCATTTTATATCCAGCTGAGAGTTTTACCCGTACTCTATCTAAGTAATCATCCTACTCTACTCCAGTACTCTACTCCAGCACTCTACAATATAAAATATGTGGATGTTCAAGTCCCCTGCTATTCAAAACATAAAAAGAAGTCTCCCCCAAAAGAGGGGCTAGGGGTGGTGGTATTGATCGCTCAGAGGTCTATCGTTCAGGGGGGACCCTTGACTAAAGGATAGATTTTGCATCAAATATCCCTTGACATCGGCGACCAGCTGCACGATTGATTCAACTGGTAAGGAAGAAAAAAGTGGTGGTGCTTGCTTGAATGCTTGCTTGTACGCTTGCTTGCCTTTCAATGCTTTTTTCCCTCTCCCGAGTCTCCCCCAGTTTTACTTGATCATCATCTTTCGATCTTCGAAGCAATCTACCGGCAAATCTAGATAGTTTTGTTTGAAATACTGCCTAGTACTTGCTACTCGCTACTTGGTACTTGGTACCTTTGCTAAAACCCACTAACTAGTAACCGTCTAGGTAGGTAACGGGGATACTCTACAATTTACAAAACCCATACCGTCAGTGGCTCTCTTCCAACGACCGACTTCAAATCAAAGCCTTGAACTTATTAAACATTTAAACATCCTAATCCTAGACTGACAGATGTCAATCTATCTTGTTTCTTTTTTCATCTAAATCATATATTTCAGCTCTTTTTCTCCACTGCTACCAGTATCTCTATTCCACCACCAAGTCAATTTGATTACACCTTCTGTTTTACATGCTTATTCCTAGCACGCACTTTTATTCTTCATAAGCTACTCAAACTTGTGACCGAGGTGTAATCGGAGGAATAAAGCTTGTTCTAGCTTGTCTCATCGGAGCTGTTACCGAGTTGTAACTTCATGTATGAGTTTCAGATCTAAAGCACAGCCATTTGTCAATATCGCATGGGTTTTAGAGCCTCGTCCCATATATTGTTTACTGTATATTCGCATCATCTTGTTCATTTTTTCGAATGTCCTCTTTTCGAAACTTTGATTGAGAAATTGGATGATCAATTGTGAGCTGGAAGGAAACAAAGTATTCAGTTAATCCTATTGTTATATCAAGGGTTCATCTTGTCAAAGAATAAACAAAAAAGTCAAGGTATATCAAGATGGTATACTGTGGCAAGCCTTCACGGGGCTGCCAGATGTGCAGAACTCGAAGGATAAAGGTGTGGTCTTTACGTTGTCTATCAAGGAGAACTTTTGGTTTGCTAATATCATCCTCATAGTGTGATGAAACCAAACCCACTTGCAACCAGTGTCAAAAATCAAGACGACAATGTCCAGGATACAAGGATGACTTCGATCTTGTCTTCCGTAATGAGACAAAAGCCACAGAAAGACGAGCACGACGATCATTAAAGAACAAGAGGGGCAGCAATAACAACACCCAGATCGGATCAGTGAATAGAAGTGATGCAAGTCGCAAGTTTTCAATTGTCTCTAATTCAGATTCCAATGATGCCGAAATCATGTATTCAACGACTGGAATGGATCTGGCCAAGATTGAATCCAACGGCAATGATTCTTCATCTTCAGATGCCCTAGGATTACGAGTGGCATTCACCAGTCCTATCGAGCAACAAGCACCATGCTATTTCATGTCAAATTTTGTCATCATACCACAAAGCGGACAAATACGAGGTTCGTTTGACTGGGTATTACCATTAATCAAGACAGAAGCTTCTGACTCGGCGTTATCACTTTCCTTCCAAGCTGTGGCCATGGCTTCTTTAGCAAATAAGCCAAATGCAAGAGGAAGCAATTTGATGCATCTAGCTATTGAGAATTACGCCAAGGCTTTGAAGGTTGTTAACTTGGCGCTACAAAATCCAGTACAACAAAAAGCCGATCAGACACTAGCTTCGATTCTGTTACTGGGATTCTTCGAAACCATTACTCAAGAGAAAGCGAGTATCACGGCTTGGGGATCACATATCGATGGAGCTGTACAAATAGTGAAGATGAGAGGGAAGAAACAGTTAAGGACGAAAGTTGGTGTTGCTTTATTCCAAAGTGTTCGAGGACAAATGGTATGCTAGTTGCCCCTCTTTTTAGTAGGTTCGATACTAATATGCATTTAGCTCGTCAACTGTCTCTCTTCATCCAAGACTCCTATGCTAGGTGCCGACTGGTGGTGCGCTGATTCTCAGAAAGACGAAGGAGCTGCCTTTGTCAACAGATTAAATTTTCAAGTAGCCGAATTGCGTGGCGATCTGAACAGAATACTAATGTCACATCCCCGGTCACCGGAAACTACCGAATTAGTTACTGAGATTATGCATCGTGCTCTAGAACTAGAGCAAGAGTATCAAAGATGGGAAGAAACGCAAACAAAGCAAACGGTAGCATGGGTGGATAATATTCCCGGGGGTGATATAACAAAAGCCGATGTGTGCCCTGGACGAGTTGACCTTTACCCCGATGTATTCGCCTGCTCAGCATGGAACTTCTCCCGTGTATCAAGGATATTCATCGCTGCAATAGTTATCCGTTGTGCAGCATGGACATGCCATCCCGTCGACTACCGGACCACGCCGGAATACGCGCAAATGTCGAGGATGGGTCAGGAAATGATTTGTGATATCATCGCTTCTATTCCTTTTATGTTTGGGTGGCATTTAGATGCCGAGGGAAGATTGAAACCAGGAGAACCTATGAGTGGTAACGATGCTACGGGTGTTAAGGCGTTAGGAGGGGTGTATGCAATTTGGCCGCTGTTATCAGTTAGTTGTAGTGATTTCACGACGGATTCGCAGAGGTTGTGGATTAAAGGACGGCTCAAATTCATTTCGGAAGTCATGGGCTTAAATCAGGCAAAGGTTGTTAGTACTGTAAGTTATTTCTTTCCTTTTGCCCTCTCATCTACCATCTCACAAGCATACAAGATCAATACTAACACACACTAGCTCCAGCTCCGTCTCCCATCTATGATTGTCCGCCGCGATAACATGGGCTACGCACCGCCGAACGCGACAAACTCTGTTAGACCTTCAGGTAAACCGGCAATTATGCCCACGCTCCCCCCTTCCATTTCGGCACTCAATTTTCAACAACGAGAAGCTATGAAGAGGGAAATGTGGGAACGGGAACGAAAGGCTGCGATGGAGAAGGTGAGAGAGGAACAGCAGCAACGACAACAACATTTGGGGAGGAGTGTGTTGGAGACTAGTAGTGCGAATGTAGGGGGAGGAGGGGATGGATTAAATGGTATCGGAGCTATGAATGGAAATGGGTTGAATAGTAATGTCATGTTTCAATATCAACAGAGTAAATATGAGCTGGGCTTAAGTGGGAATGGGGTGGGAAATGGAAACGGGATGCAGAAAACGGGAGAGATGGGTTGGAAAATTAGTAATGAGCAGGGGAAGAAATACGCGTGGTTGGAGGGGTTGGGATGGTGGGAGACGACGGTTTGATGTGGGGTTTGGGTAGAGCGAGCAAAGCTTTGGATAGGGGTGGGTTTCTTTGGGTGCTGGGTACTGTGTTTTGTGCTGGGGTGGGAATAGGAATGGGAAGGATTTGGATTGAATTGGAATGAAGGGAAGGGGTGAATGGAGCGTATGGATTTGATTTGATTTTGATTTTGATCACGGAAAGGAAAGGAAAGGAGAGGAGAGGAAAAGCCCTCAGGAAAGGCGTATACTGTTGTTTACTTTTGTACATCTTGTACATTCCTGTCTATAACTCTACATTATAAGTCAGTCAGTCAGCCAGCCAGCAAGCAAAAACTCGGGGTGGTGTGGGTATTGGTGCTGAGGTGTTTATGGAGTTTATGGAGTTTATGGAGTTTATAGGTTAGCTAAGGGGGGCGGGGGGCAGAGGAGTTGTTATATACATACACATAGTTATGTAAAATAAATATATGTATACATGTACTCGAGTACATTATTGTACATAGCTACTCGAGACTCGAGAGGGATGAATAAATAGAGAATTATGAATAAAGTATTATAAGTATTATAAATATTACGAATAAAGTAAAGTAAAGTATATTAAAATCAAGGCATTCCATTATACTCCATTACATTTTGCGTCGTGATTTATGTATGGTAAGGGGATATAGGAGATACGAGAGGCGCGGAAGGTATGGGAGATTTGAGAAGTGTGGGAGATATGGGAGATAGGGTACTGTACTTTACGCTCCGTAAGGATGGAATTCATAATATGGAATCTGAATATAGATGGAGTTTGCTGGTGAGGTTAGGAGGGCTTGGGGAGAGAGGGCTTGGGGAGAGAGGGCTTGGGGAGAGAGGGCTTGGGGAGAGAGGGAGAGAGGGAGAGAGGGAGAGAGGGAGAGAGGGAGGATGAATACGTAGAAAGATATGAGGGTGGGTATTTAGGTACCTAGACAAGAAGTGTGCTTTGAAAGTGGTAAAATATCTAGTGTTTATTTATCAGTAGTAGTAGTAGTAGTAGTAGTAGTAGTAGTAGTAGTAGATATAGATATCAGAATGGGTAGATAGATCTGCATATTAGAAAGGACTCATACTCAGTAGGATTATGAAATGGCCCGACCATATTTAAAGTGATTAAAAAATAAGAAGCTTTAGTTGACGGGTTGTAGTTTGGAATTTCTCAGAAACTTTGTGAATAACCTATGTATATTCACTTCTCAAATTTTACGCGAGGAGGCGAGGAGGGTGTGAGATTCTGATTTCAGAATGAGTATGGCATTTGTATAGCTTTGCTATATATCTAGTATCATAACCTTTTATGATGAGGGTTCATAAGATTGAATCTGAGATAACATAACCTAGGAAATACTCGTACGTATGTCGTCGTAAAACCAGTGTTCGTGGGCCGATGAAGAGAGTTAGATGAAATAGAATACCAGATAGGTATGTGAGAATCCCAATGAAAATGAAAATGAAAATGAGAATATCTGATCAACGCCCATCTGTTCCGTAAATCCAACGTTTGCGCAATTGCATTACAAACAATGGGGGTCTGGAATTTCAGACGACCTCTCCCCTTATAATCCAGCCCGGTAAACGGAGTTGGAAGATGAGCGAGTACTGTAGATCTGTAATATAAAAATATCGATGAATGCCCCATCCATCAATCCTTTCCCAAAATTTCATGCTTTGCACAGCTGAAAAGACTATTGGCTGTATTGACCTCACTTTAGAGGATACTGTCTGGTTTGATCCAGAGAGAATCTGGTAATGAGAAAATTGAAAAAGAGTACGGTAATACAAAATGTGAAGAAATAAATTTGGGGAACTAGCGAGATTTGCGCCGAAGGGAGGTTGATTTATCTGCTGGACGAGGAGCGAGAATATCTGAAGGGGGAAATGGGAAATTAGTTACTTTCTGAGAGTATTTTATTTGGAAGGAGGACGGGAACAGCAAGAGGAGACCTGGAAGCATAACTTCCATAATTATTCCACCCACTCTTCCCTCATTCTCTTCGGCGCATTCAAAGAGAAAGAGCAAACTTACGGTTTCCTAGATTCTACGTTCCCGCCATTTCCATTATCCTTAGGACTATTCCAGCCCAACCTCGATTGATACGCAGGCCATGTACTTAAATTCCAGGCCTTGACCAAGAAGCCTTGAGTTCTATCCACATAACTTTCATTTTTCAACTCTTTCACTCCGACTTTGACGCCGTCCTTTGTGAACGAAACATTCTTGGAAGCCATTTTGTCTGAGGCGGATTTCGAGACTTGTTGCGTGACGAGGTAGACTTGGTAGCCGACGAATGCGAATGCGCCGAGGATGATGAGGAAGATGAGGAGAGGGAGAAGCTTGCTGTTGGTTGGGAGCATAGTTAGCTATTGTTTTGGGGGGGGGGTTGAAGTTCTACATGATTTGATTTGATTTGATTTGTGCTATTTATTGAAGGTAGAGAATAGAGAGGAGTAGGTAAGAAAAAGATTGGTTGGTGTATGCGACAAAGTTCCAAAGTTCGTACAGAAACAAAGAAATATCTGGTAACAGCTGGACATACCTTAAAGCAGAGCGGGGTGGTGGAGGGGCTTTTGAAGAAGATCCCCAAGCCATTGTTTTGTCGTTTGAAGAGAAATTAATGGATTTATTATGGGTATAAAATGAATGAATCGACCTTTGTCTTTCAAATGGAGAATTTAAATTCGAACCACAAAATTGTATGTTGGAGAAGTATATGTGTTGGTAGATGATAAGTTTCAGATTGAAGGGCTGCAAGTTATATTGCGATTGTTAATTTAGGATGTTTATCCTGGTAATACATAATACGTAATACGGAATACGGAATACGGAGAGGGATGAGAGGGATTTTAGGGATTTTAGGGATTTGGGGATTGCGCAGTCATCAATTAGATACTGTTGGTGATTCCAAATTTAGGGGGTCATAGTGTAAGATAGACCCCAATACAGCCCGGATAATCACTCTCGACACTGTAAGGCTATGCTTGTGCCTAGCCTTGTACTCTAACACGTGATGCTGCGGGACAAGATAATTTTGGTGAGGGCAGTTTTGGTGGAGGGTGGGCGTGAATGATGAAAGCCGAAAGGCCAGGATTCCTTTCAGAGAGTGAGTGACTAGTCCAAGTCCAAAACTTTGGAATCTCAACCAATTTCATATCATACATATCCTCTGCAAAGTTCAATTCAATGTCATGAATGAATTGATTATAATTGTCAAATCTTCTCTTATTGTCTAGAACTACCCCTGGACTTTTTCACAATCTGTTCGGATCTCAACTACCTAGGAAGCTCTTTCTTAGCAACGTGTTCCTTGAGACTATCAACTATCGTAGATCTATCCAAGAATTCTAAGCTTGGGTATTGACTTGACACTTTCCATACTCGACCTACCCCTCGAACAGGACAACATCAAGCTTTCAAGGGCGACTACCAATTTTCTTGCGCCACTACAGCATATTTTAAATCTCGGAAACACTGCCCCAGAGAATTAAAACAATAGCAAATATGGCGGCACCACAAGACGGATATCCAGGCCAATCTTATCCTCCTCAAGATCCATACGCACAGCAAAGTCCCGCGCAACCAGGCTATGAACAACCACTGACTTCTCCCACACAACAAGCTGGACCGCCAGGAGCAGATGCCGGAAAGAAGAAGAAGAGGGGTTATGCGACACAAGCTTATGATTTTGGTCAAGGTGCGAATTCAGCCTTAGGAGGACAAACACATGGCGGTGCTCAATTTCAACCCGCACAAGCACCTGCTGCATATGGTGGATATCAAGCTCAACCAGATCCCGCTGCTGCATATGGAGCTCCACAAGCTGGCATGGCCGGCGCTCCTCAAGGCGGTTTCGCTCAACCGCAATATGGCGGCGGTGTGGGGGGTTATCAACCTCCTGATGCTGGATATCCTGGTCCAGGCACACCTGTTACTCCCGGCGTAGCGGGAATTACTCAAGGAATGGGGCAAATGGGAATGGGTGGACCGCAACAGCCTATTGCTGCTCAAGCTCGTCCTGGTGGTGCTCCAGCCCAGGTTGCGTTGAATCAGCTTTATCCTACAGATCTCACCAACCAACCTTTCAATGTCGCAGAGTTGGATTTACCTCCTCCTCCGATTATTTTGCCTGCAAATGTAAGTTTGAATATCTATTTTATGAGATTCTATGCTAATGCTTAAACAGTCAAGTGTTACCCCTTCCCCAAATGCGAATTGTCCACCAAAATATGTTAGATCCACTTTGAATGCGGTTCCTACGACCAATTCTCTCCTCAAGAAATCGAAACTTCCTTTCGCATTAGTTATACAGCCATATACTTCATTGCACGATGTCGACGATCCAGTACCAGTTGTTCAAGATCAAGTCATTTCACGTTGTAGAAGATGTCGTTCATACATCAACCCATATGTTTCATTCCTCGACCATGGCCACAGATGGAGGTGTAATATGTGTAACCTCACAAACGATGTTCCGCAAGCTTTCGACTGGGATGCGGCTGCACAACAAAGTGTTGACCGATGGCAACGACCGGAACTTAACCACGCAGTGGTGGAATTTGTCGCACCACAGGAATATATGGTTAGACCTCCACAACCACTTGTCTACCTCTTCTTGTTCGACGTCAGCTTCGCTTCTGTATCTTGTGGCTTGTTGGCTACTAGTGCCAGAACTATTCTCGACAGTCTTAACAGGATACCAAATGCGGATCGAAGAACAAGAGTTGGATTTATGGCTGTAGACTCCAGCTTACACTACTTCCAAGTTCCAAAAGATACGGAAGAGAATGGCGAGACAAATATGCTCGTTGTTAGTGATCTGGATGAGCCTTTCCTTCCAGTTCCTCAAGAGCTATTGGTACCATTGTCTGAATGCAGATTGAATGTAGAGAAATTCCTCATGACTCTTCCTCAAATGTTCCAGACCAACACAAACAATGGATCATGTATGGGTTCAGCTCTCCGGGCTGGTCACAAACTTATCTCTCCTCTTGGTGGAAAGATTGTTGTAATCACTGCTTCATTACCTAATGTTGGATTTGGCAAATTAGAGATGCGCGAGGATAAAAAATTACTGGGTACCTCAAAGGAGAGTGGTCTATTACAAACAGCCAACAGTTTCTACAAGAGTTTTGCGGTCGAATGTTCAAAGAACCAAGTTTCCATCGACATGTTCTTATTCTCATCACAATATCAGGACGTTGCTTCTCTTAGCAACCTTCCAAGATATACTGGTGGACAAACCTATTTCTACCCTGGATGGAATGCTGGAAGAAGCGAAGACGCTATCAAATTCGCTACCGAGTTCAGTGATTATCTATCGGCTGAGATTGGTCTTGAGGCAGTGTTACGTGTTCGTGCTACTACTGGCCTCCGAATGAGCACTTTCTATGGTAATTTCTTCAACCGAAGTTCGGATCTATGTGCCTTCCCAGCCTTCCCTCGCGATCAAAGCTATGTTGTCGAAGTTGCTATCGATGAGTCTCTCACCAAGAACTTTGTTTGCATGCAAACGGCCGTCTTGCACACTACAAGTAACGGAGAACGTCGCATTAGAGTTATGACTTTGTCATTACCTACAACAACTACTCTTCAAGATGTTTATGCATCTGCTGATCAATGCGCAATCACTACTTACTTCAGTCATAAGGCTGTTGAGCGTGCATTGAGTGGTGGACTTGAGCCTGCACGTGAAGCCCTCCAATCGAAATTGATTGAGCTTCTCCAAACATTCAAGAAAGAACTCGCAGGTGGAAATATGGGTGGCGGTGGACTTCAATTCCCTGCCAATCTTCGTGGATTACCAGTTCTTTTCCTGGGTCTCATCAAGAATGTTGGACTTCGAAAATCAGCTCAAATTCCTTCGGATTTAAGATCTGCGGCTCTTTGCCAATTGTCCACACTTCCTCTTCCACTTTTGATGCAATACATCTATCCACGTCTGTACTCATTACATGATATGCCTGATAACGCTGGTATCCCCGACCCGGAAACAAATCAAATCGTCCTTCCTCCACCAATGAACCTTTCATCGGAACGTCTCGTCCCATTCGGTCTCTATCTTATTGATGACGGCCAAACACAATTCCTCTGGGTCGGCCGCGACGCCGTTCCTCAATTGTTAGCTGATGTATTTGATATTTCGGATCGCTCGAAACTAAAGGTTGGGAAAGCGACACTACCGGAATTGGATAACGATTTTAGTGAGAGGGTTAGAAATGTGTTCCAGAAAGCAAGAGATTATAGGAGTAGAGGTGTCGGCAGTATTGTCGTGCCGCATTTGTATGTGGTGAGAGAAGATGGAGAACCGTCGTTGAAATTGTGGGCGCAGACGCTGTTGATCGAGGATAGGGCGGATCAGGGAATGAGCTTTCAGCAGTGGATGGGGATGATGAGGGAGAAGGTTAGTTCTTAGGTTGTGAGTTTGGAGAAGGGTGATGAGATGGGGAAAAGGGATTCAGGACGGGGTGATTGGAAGGATGGATGCATGCATGGAGGGAAAGAGAATGGTGCGTGCGAGAAAAAATGATGATCAAGGAGTGAGAATGTAAGAGGAATCAGATGATGTATACATGGATGGAGTGAAAGTCTTAATTTTATACGTAGAGACTTTCTTTCTTTCTTGCCTATCTTCCTTCCTTCTTCTGATTACGTTCGTGAGAGATATAAGGTGGGTTGATTTAGTCGAGACACGGACCAAATTCCTTCTTCGATCAAATGATTCATTTCAATTTTTAAAATCAAGAATGAAAATTCTTTTATTGTTTTGTTATTTGTGGGGGAACTCTTCGTGTGATTTTTGATACGTAGACATTGATATTCTAATGGTGATCATGATCTCTTTTCATCTCATCATTTTTTTCTTCTTCCATTCATCTATCTATGCACATATGTATGTATTTGTTTGTTTCCCATTTTCTTAGATTCCCAGCACACCCATCCATCCATCCATCCATCCATCCATCCGTCAATCCATCCATCCATGCACGTTCCAATTCAATTCAATTTGAAATATGAATCAAGTCATCAATCATAAGCAAACAAACAAACATATTAACGCCATTCATCCATCCATCCATCCATCCATCCATCAATGCTATCAAGGAAAGTATGTGCGGTCCCATGAAAAGATCTTCTTCTCTCCTTTCTGGTAGTACTCCCTTTCCATTCTATCCCAAACCCTAAATCTAATCATCGAATTCACCCGGTTCCAATCTCCCCTCCTCTCTCTGTTCCCCAAGATTGAATTGTTGAACCCCCTCTACCAAGTCCGGCATCTTATCTACCGTCCCCTTACTGCTTGATTTTTTCGCCGCGTGTTCACTAATCCTCTGTAACTCGCTTACGAAACTTTCTCCCCACCATGAACTCGTGTATTTGAATACATATTTTTCCAATTTCTTGAAATTGAGTTCTCTTTGTTCTGGAGACATTGTAACGGCATCATGGATAGCATCTGCAAGTTCTTCCGTATTCCATGGATTAACAATGAGAGCGCCATTGAGAGATTGAGCCGCGCCTGTGAATTCAGAGAGGATCATTACACCATGACGTTTACGTTGTGTGGCAATGTATTCGTAAGAGACGAGATTCATGCCATCACGAGTACTGGAAACGAGACAGGCGTCTGAAACGGCGTAGAGAGCGGTGAGTTCATCGAAATTGACAGATTGATGGAGGAAATGAATGGGCATGAATTCAACGGTACCAAAGCGACCGTTGATACGACCGACGAGTTCGTTGACGACGGCGCGGAGATTTTGATATTCTTCGACATCTTGACGAGAAGGAACAGCGACTTGGACGAGGACTACCTTTCCGATCCATTCGGGATGCTCTGTGAGGAAGACTTCAAGAGCGTGTAATTTTTGAGGGACACCTTTGATGTAATCTAATCTGTCAACTCCGACGATGAGTTTAACACCTTCGAATTTGCGCTCTAATTGAGCAATACGCTCTTCGACCTTTGGCTTTTTGAGAGTTTCGATGAACTTTTCGGGATCGATACCGATAGGGAAAGCAGCTACTGTGACATATTTACCACGGAATTCGACACCATTAGGTGTTGTTTGTGTTTCCCTACATATTGTTAGTTGGATTTATTAAGAGCAGGATTCATACTCACAAAATTCTAGAGCAACTGCTAAGGAAATGTCTGGCATAATCATATGTATGGAAACCGATCAAATCGCAATGAAGGACACTCAACAACAAAGATTCTCTAACAGGTAAGATTCTGTAGATCTCACTGGAAGGGAAAGGTGTATGAAGGAAGAATCCAATCTTGACATTCTTCTTGCTCGTGCCGATTTCATCGCGCAACATTTCTGGAAGAAGCATAAGATGATAATCGTGGACCCAAATCAAATCACCATCTTGTACATCCTTGGCAATCGTTTTCGCGAATAATCTGTTCACCTCCTTGTATGCCATCCACTGTGACTCGTCGAATGTAATCTCTCCTGGGTGGTAATGGAATAGAGGCCAAAGGATAGAATCTATAAATGCTGTTAGTACTTGCAGATGTAATGACAGATGTAACCGGGTAGAGTTGGTAGAAAATACATACTAGAGAATCCATTGTAGTGCTTATCGGCCAATTCATCATCGACGAAAACTGGATGAGCACCATGCTCGTCCTTCAATCTCTTAACCAACGGTTTCGCTTCAGCATCTGGCACTTCCAAACCTGGCCATCCATACCACTGAAATGTAGTCGTCTTTGCCAATCCACTCAAACCCGTTACCAATCCACCCGAGGAACCAGTGAATTCGTATTGACCATCCTCAGTTCGTTTGATTGTGATGGGTAATCTGTTCGATACCAGAAGTAATCTGCTGGAAGCTTTGGGCTCCTCGTCAACTATTGAAGGCATGTTGTAGTTATTTTCGTTTTATAGTCGTGATGCAATGTGCGGCTGATGGCATAAGTAGAACTAGAACTGGGCTGGATCAAATCGTTCGGATTTTAAGTTGATATAGATCTTCTTGAGATCTTCTTGAGATCCTCTTTAGATCTTTAGAGGAAGCTGTCAAAGAAGTAGATAATGGGAAGCTTTACAAGCGATAAACGGGTGTTCCCGGTAAGGCTAAATAGGTAGTATGAGTTGGATAAATTTCCAAAAGGTGTGAGTGGTTTTCCTGTAAGTGGTTTTCTTGTTCGTTGGCAAGCTTGAGCTTGGGAGTGAATGATTTCCAAGGTTAAATAAACTTGGAAACCGTCAGTCAGTCAGTCAGTAGGTACCAGGTAGCTTCAGAAAAAAACAAAGGACAAAGATGTCTTCAATAGCGGTTACATGAACTTTTCAAAGGTGTAGATTTCTCAGAAAGGGATTGAAAAGAAAACTAGAAAAATATCTTTTCATCGAGGAATATTAGTCTTATAAAAGTTTTATGATATCTCTTTGGGTTTTTGTTGTCAAGTATTTTTCGTTCCCCGCCAACAGGAACATGGGTGGGCATCAATGACCAAATTAACAACAATTACCTCATCGGCGGAGAGTTTTAGGAGGTTTTCCTCCACCCCATGTTGAAAGTCACCGAGAAAGCATTCGAGAAATTACTAGATAGTTCGAAGTGGGCCCTGAATGTGAAGATATACTTCATTTCCTACTTCAAATGTTTAGAGAGGACGTCTAAAGGTGGTTGGAATGTAATGTGTGTTCGTCGATGGGTTTCCTTTGTTGATATCTACCTAGTAACCTTACTTACTCTGCTGACAATGTTCCTACAAAAACTGATAAGATTATCCTGCTTACCATACAATTGGACCCCGCAGTGAAGAAGGCTGAAGGAAGAATACACGACGTAATCCAATTTAAACAATTGTTAAAGGTTACTTGAAGAAAAAAGATTCTGATTCTGACTCTGATATATTTACTTACTAACTATAATTGTTGATGACATTATTTACTAACTGCAATACAACCTTACGATTGGTTAGCAATATGAATCAATGAACCAAAGCCATAAAGAAATAATAACATCTAATTGGTTGATCATCCTGAATAAATTGAAAAAGTTCATCCATGTGAACATCATCTCATATTGCTACATCATCCATGGATAGGTAGGTATTCATGATATCCTCTCGAGTAGTTACATTGGTATTTGAAGCTTGGCAGAGAGTACTCTGTATATCTTCATTTGTTGATTGAACCTTCAGTTTAGACCTCACAAGAAGACTCTGAATCCATCAGTATATACCCATCGGGTGAGTTTCCTAAATAATGGCGTTCAATCAACATTTATCAATGTTCAAACAAAAAAGTCATAAGACGCAGGGTCGTTGTGGATTCTTCTGACGGCATACCCGCATCCAATGCTTTTTTCATGCTTAGAGAAATCTATCTTGGGATAACTTCCGGCTGTATTGATCGTATCACCTACCGGCATAATTTTCCATTTTCCCAGATCTATATCCCAATCATGCCGCAGTGTTGCAGCCAAATAATCAAATCATGAGGTCTTGCGATTTCGGTACCATTTGACTGGTGCCTAGATGTACTGCAACCTCATCGTGATATCAATCATGAATTGGTGATAAAAATACCTAAGTACCTTATCTATTTCCGGGTTCACTTCTGTACAGCTTCACCTCCGATAATCTCCCGGCCGATAATGGCCTCAAAAGTGGACAGATATATGTTCACGGTTCAGAGATTCACAGAGGTTCGATCAAAGTATTTCGATCTGAGACAGACGAGGAAATACAAATTGTCATACTCGGGGGAAAATAACATACCAATTTCGCCATGGAACTCCAACTTCGCCGAGCTACCGTCAATGACATCCCGCAACTTCATCCGCTAATCGATGCGTCGGTCCGAGGTCTCCAAGTCGAACACTATACGCCAGCCCAAATAGCCGGTGCTCTAAAATCAGTATACGGAGTTGATACCCAACTCATCCAGGATGGAAATTACTTTGTAGTGACATCTGGAGATACGATTGTGGGAAGTGGTGGAATATCTTATAGGTCCACGTTGTATGGAGGTGATCAATTTGCAACTCGAGATTCAAAACTGTTGGATCCTGATGTAGATGGTGCCAGAATTCGTGCTTTCTTTGTTCATCCTGATTGGACACGAAGAGGTATTGCTGGTATGATTATTCGAGCTTGTGAGAATGCTGCGATAGAGGCAGGCTTTAAGAAGGCTGAAATCGGCTCAACCTTGAGTGGAGTTGCGTTCTATGAGAAGATGGGGTATGAGGCATTGGGAAGATCCGATGCACCTCTAGATGATGGATTGGTATTGGAGATTGTTAAGATGGGCAAGAGTTTGGTATGATGAGACACTCGGTACGGGCGTCAATGGTTGATATCTTCCTGAACCTTTATCTTTTGCGGGGTGATTTTGTCATACGGAGTAGGATTGAAGGAGAAACCATTTTGTGTAATCACATGAATGGACGTTCAACAGCCGGTAGATCATACCATGTCAGAGAGGGGTCGAACCGTTGTGATGAAGGTTCGGAAATCTCGATCCCTTTTTTCTTGATATAATAGGCGAGGAATTGGGTTGATCAGGATGTAAACTCTGAGCTCATTCATTATCCATGGTTGAATATCTGCCCAATTGTGAGACCCCCATAAATCGCATCTAGGTAAGCTTATCATTTTCTTTTCGGGACACATATTGAAATTCAAATTGACCGAACCGGAAGTTTTGTATCCAGAAAGGGTATTTGTCTTTATTTTCCGCACCGACAACACCGGGTAGGACGTATCTTTGTTGATCCCATGTACAGATCGACTTTGGGCGATTTTAGTGCGTGCCCGGTGTGCTAGACCAATATACAAAAAGGCTGCTGAATGGCATAAGGAGATTTTGACATGTTGATCTTTCAATATACATGGTTGCCACCCAAATTTAAATGACATAGTAGGTTAGTGGCCAAATCTAGGCTCATGCAAAAAATGTGACTCGACATACACGTGAAACAACTTCTGACTATTTATGCCCATCTGAAGTAAGATCATGGGAAGAAGGTTCTTTAGGGTAATACAGAACGTTGTTCAAATTCATCGTCGATGAAATCGAATTCAACGTTCCGGATGCCGAATCAATTCGAAGAAGGAGTTAAATGAGCTTATCAAGCTTATTGCACAAGACAGCTTGGAACGTTTCAGAGCCAATCGAGATTCGAGATTGGGTTGAAAACATTGCCAATCGCTTGGTGATTTCTGTCGTTAGATATCATTCAATGCTTTATGACGGTAGGATCCCTTTTCGATCTCGAATTGGAAGGAGATATTTGAAATCTCTGAATATCTTTTGATCCTTTAGCGTAGATGAGGTCGGATACCTGGATATCTGCATAACACTCGATGAGATTAGATATCTATATCTTCAGACATCTACTCGTAACGATTGGTGTCTCAAACATCTGAGCCCTACTTGGTGAGGGGCATTGAGTGATAATCTGGTAATCAGTTTAAGTATCCGTTGGAAAAGGGCTGGATGGCTCATGGCTTGTGGCTCGTGGATTGTGGATTGTGGCTCGTGGATTACCTAGGTATGGCTCGTGATTTGTGGTTTGTGGTTCATTGATTGGAATAATGCAGGTGGCATCAATCATGATCAATGCTTCTTACCTGGGTAGACGGTCAGCTAGTGTGAAAGTGGCTACTCCGAAGCTAATAAAGGTCCCTGAATCGAGAAAGACCCCTAGTTATCGAGGAAATGGAGAGTTATAGAATCCAGACTTTCAACAGGGCTCCTCCGACAGTCCGACTCCCCTGTTGTTGGAGGATGTGATGAGTGTCCCTTTTTTTCATACTACTGATGAGTGAGTGGTACATTGTATATTGTATATTGTATGCACATTGTACAGAATTTTGGTATGGAGAAAATGGGTGAATTGATTGTTTGGTCTTTACATATATATATATATATACTTAGTACGTATATATACAAATACAGATAGATATATATATACATAATACAGACTCGAATAGAATATAACTTCTACTTAACATTTCAATTTCGGAAACTCATCATCGAAGATTCTCGATTGGTGGAGTCCGGATTTCTGTGGATTAGTAAGATTATCAACCAATCATATTGAGATCGTGCCACCTAAGTTCAGATCTCCCATTAATTTTCAGATCTCGACGACCCTTCAGAAATTTGAAAGTTGCTCCATGGATCGTGGCTTGTTTATAGCATCAGCGAAGCAAGAACCCAAACATGAGGTCAATTTTTTCAACTTTCAATAATACCAACAAACTAGGTAGGTATGATATGGTCAATATGATGAATATTATCTTTCCTTTATCATTTCCTTCTTTTCACAAAAAAAGAACATTATTACCTTTATCAATCCTTTCCTTCTCTGTAAAGACGTAAAGACGTAAAGAAGTCCATTTTCATTATCTACTCCAATTGCGCACACATATGCAATATCCAGTACCTTCTCAATCAACGAATTATATACAACCTTGGTCTTCGCTTCTCTTCAGAATCCAGAAGGTACCGGTACCCAAGTATCAATCACCCAGATTGTTAAAGCTTTCAATCGTATCCCCTCCTTCGGACATACGAAATACGATACATACCTACCTACCTAGGTATTCAATCGGAAAAAATAAAACACTTCACGCAGGCTCAAATCTATTTCATATATCCAACAAATCCGTCAGTGTAGATTCATAAGGGTATCTCGCTTCAACATTTGCACATACTCTCATTCAAACCGTAGGTCGACTGTGATATTGTCCACGGCCTGTTGCAATGGGTTCTTTACGTTTATAGTACCACAAAACATCTTGAATTGTCTCGTCGACTATGGATTTGGAATCAGAATCAACTATGGTTGCGACGGCTTCTCATCCTCGAAGACCTCCGGCACATCTCTCCGTCTCCTTGAGGCACGACACGCCTGATCCTATTGAGAAGGAAAAGTCAAATTTGAGTTTGGTAAAGCAAGTTGACACCTCTGCTAAGCCAAGAAGTAATTCCACCTCGCCTTTCAGAAAACAAACATCGGACGATTCAGAGGATACTGTTGCGACGAATGTAAATGAATGGTTTGATCGCTCAAATACACGTCCTGTGATTGCTGTCAACCAGGACTCTGGAGACACCAGTAAGTTTCTGGTTAGGGAGCTTCACCAGCTCCTGTAAATTGACATAGTTGCAGGTGACCCGCCATACTTTCTTCAACACAGCTCTAACGATGACACCGATTCCAGCAAAGAATTGCCACTTCGAGGCAACCGATACAATCTACACTCATTGAAGCCCATATCAAGATCTCGAGATGGCAGTGCATCAGAAGAGTATCGCAGTATCATTGACGATTTGACCATCGAAAATCAGAAGTTGAAGGAGAAATTAAAAAGATATGGGCGTTCATCGACTACCCACTTGGAGAACGAGAAGCTCTTCGAAGTCAAAATTCATGCCTTATCGGCACATAAACGAAGGGAGCTAGAAGAACTTCTTCGCTCATTTTCTACCAGTTTTGACAGTTCGTCAGAAGATCTAATCATCGATGGTCCAACAGGTCGACAGTCAAGAGCCTATCCGCTTTCCGGTAAACTCACAAAGCATAAATCCGTTTCATCGGGGTCCAACTCCCGACCGACTGACTCCGCATATGCCTCGATGTCGAGATCCGGGCCCTCGCATAGCTCCTCGGCTGGGGAAGGGCATAGACCAATGCAATCGCGGGTCACAACCGATCAAAAAATGCAAGATTTCTTGCAAGACATTCCTCAGGGGTTACAGCCGAGGTCATCTCTAGAGATGTCCGAGAACCAGCGAAAGAGGATGGTTGTTCGACGTCTGGAACAATTATTTACAGGAAAGACAGGATCGCTCATCGGTGCGCATAGTCAATCTTTGCAACAGCAAGAGGTGTCTAGGTCGGCCGCGAGAGCAGATCGAGCCTCGCAAATTCATTTCCACCCTAGAGAAGGTGTACGCGAAGCTCATATCGGGCCACATAATATGGAACTAGACAGGCAGGGATTAGTAAACAATTCAAAGAATAGCCAATCGCCAACAGAACAGTCAAATTCTCCCCAAAAGTCTCGCGGATCCCCTTCACCACAGCAAAGGCCAACCAGACCCTTGGATTTGGATCCAGACCGTGACCAAGTCGGTTCCGATAATGTCGAGTATATTCGCCACCTCGGAATCTCAGCACCCCAACTATTAACAGAAGAATCACAAGATGCTGCCGTTGATGCCGAGGGGTGGGTCTATCTGAATCTTCTCATCAATATGGCGCAATTGCATATTATCAACGTTACACCTGGCTTTATCAGATCTGCCGTCACCGAATTGAGTAGGAAACTTCAGATATCTCCAGATGGTAAGAAACTGCGATGGAGAGGTGGTACGCAAGGAACAAGCTTAAGCAGTGACAGCGGTAATAGCAGTGTTCATCAACGATCGCCACCCGATAGTGATGGCAGTGATGAAGTTTCGCGCAAAAGACGCAAGGTTCATGCCAACAAATTCACTCCTACGGGACAAGCACCCCTGAAAATTATAAACCAGAGCTCAAAGAATCCTAAAGCGACGGATGCATGCTTTTATGAGCCGATGTTTGTTCGTTATCCACAACATACGTCCGAGGTGTCTGGTGATGAGAGCGACATCTCACCAAATCATTATAGTCTTCCCGGCTTTGCGTCCCCTATCAAGAGACTTGGCAACAGTCCACACGATGATGGGCCATTGATATTCTACAATGGAACGAAATTCTTTAGTGATCTCTCTGGTGATCGTGGCGACCTTGAAACCCCGTTACATATTACCGGCGTCGACAAAGATGGTTACAGCAATCACACTGAAGATGCTGTCGGCTGCTCACATCCTACAAGACACCTCCTTAAGGACAGGACTCCTTCCGGCTCTTTTCTACCATTCAGGCCTTTCAAGGACTATTCCAAAGGAGGAGATCTGTTCCAGCCCCCAGAAACAAGACCGCAAACCCCTAGTGTACTCTCCGATGATACGGACTTCGAATTTACCACCGACATCGCTTGTGGCGACCCTGAATCTCCTCAGCCCCTTGCCGAATTCGTTGCCAGTGGGCTCGCTGGCATACAACCAGCCGACCACTTGCTTTACAAGGTTCATACACGATTGACGACGAATCACGACCATGTTCCTTTCAAGGTTTCTAAATTCTCTGCTCCGCGTTCAACTTCGAAGATTTTACACACAATTTCACAGTCTTCATTAGATTCATTTCACAATCCTGAGCCTCAGAATAAGGCGGATGGTATAATCAGTAAATTGGCTCACTTGACCAATCCTGCCAATGGAGCTCCACTGCAACGACCATATGAGAGTTTACCCATTAAGATTGAAAAAATCTCGGAAGAATTGATAATGCTCCACCCATCACCCATACCCGAGCCATCCTCTTATTTCGACATGCATTCCGGCACTGAAACCACAGGAGAGTATTCCGATACCTCCTCTTCTTTCATGGGAATTTCTCATCTTAGAGATGAACCTCTAGAAAAGGGCGAAGATCTGATGTCAGACAACGACATCCAAGTATCATCTGATGGTGATGCTATGGATATTGAAGACGCTGGAGAAGACGATGATGATAGTATTGATATGTTGGCTTATGTAAGAGATATCGATCCGAAGGCTGTGGCGACCCAGGAGCAAAGGTACGAAATGGAAGCTAGTGATAAGAGTGTTCAGCTGGGGAGTGCGGCGAGTAAATCCGTTCCTTCGTTTCCGTTGGAGGAGAGCGAGGAGGTGGAACTTTGAATGTTGTAAGCATTTATGAGATTTGGAGTTGAATCTTATTTCGATTGGCGAATGTATCGCACTTTAGCATTCTATGGCGTGATTTGGAAGTTTTATATTGGGTTCAGGTCATTCTTGGTTGGGATTTGGTTTAATACGAGCAGTCTATTATTGCTGGTTGTACAAGTGCGGTGTGGATCTCTGGTTTGGTTTGGCGCAAGGTGGAGATACCATATTGATTTTGAGTGAGCATTGCTATGGATGGATGATTTTAAGGATGATATCATGGAATATGATTTAAATCATGTACGATGGAACGGAAAATTAGGGATCAGACTATTTAGCGTTATTAATTGGGGTTTAATGAATTGAGCCTCCTGAATCTATCTGACAATTCAGACATCGTTTAGCGATTTGTATGTAGCCTTTAAATCTCAATGTTCTGTTAACATAGGGAATATTTGTATTCGAAATGCTTTGTGGTGAAATTAGGCAATTAAGTTATTGTGATGATTGTTTTGAGATTTGAGACTTGGAATTTGCAAAGTTCGAAAGAAATAATACTAGTTAGAGAGATTCTTTCACCCGCAAGAGAAGTTGACGTGAATCGGTAGGTGGGTGAGCAGGTATAATATGTGAGGAGATGATAAAGGGGGGGAAGGGAAGTACTTAGTATATCAACGATCCCCTTAAATTCATACATAGACTATCTGCCTGCGGAAAGTATGGAGGTTGGTGGGTTGTTGGGTTGGTGGGTTAGTAGATTGGCGTAATGAAGCGGAGCAGGAGAGTTGAATTGAATTAAATTGTGTGTGTATACAGGTAGGTTGGTAGATATGTTTTAACAATCAATGTATTTCGGAATCTCAATCGTACTTAGCCTTGGGATTGATCAATACTACTCGAGTACTTACTATACTGGTGGTACCTATTGGTAGAATGATGGGGTTGATTTGGTTTGGTGCGTTTACCTGTATCGTGTATCTCATTGTGGTTTTTTTCCTTGGGTATTGGGTATGCTGGGATTGTTGTTTTGAGATTAGGAGGTTATTGTCATTGTCATTTTCATTAGCTACTAGGTAGGTGATTCACAGTTTGGGAAATGATGGATGGGTAGAAGCAGAAAGACTATTTTGATTATTCATTTCGAGGTATCTTTTCGTATGCAAGCTATTTGACATATGGGTTTGAAGCAGATCACATGAAGTGATGGGTAAATACGCCATTGATCAAAGAGAGAAATGTCTAGGACTTGAGTGACGGGGGATCATGAATTGATTTGACTTGAGGTATTTAGCCGAGGACTTTTTCGGCGGCGCTGACTATTAGAGGGGGTTGTGTTAGCTTTTTTCTCCTGCTTTGCTTTACTCTGCTCTGCTCTCTGAGCTGTGATGCTTGGATTGGGAGGAGAATGATATGTGGAGATACCACGGGACTGGATGGATGATATCGAAAATGAAGAAGGGAAAAGCAACAGATTGTAGAAAGGGAAGGAAAAAAGAAAAGCATACCATCTAAACCAGTATTGTCGGGCTCGACATGAAGAGCCTTAACCTGTCCATCTTCGATCTGGAGCGCGTAACGTTTACTGCGGGGACCACCGAAAATGGCGGTGCCATCGAAGGTTAGATCGAGAGCGGAGGTGAAGGAGGCGGTTGGGTCGCCGAGGAAACGGATCTGTTAGAAGGGGAGAGTCAATGCTGGTTCGAGGTCCGGGGATGAATTGAGAGGGAGATGGTTATATGGACTAGGGAGAAGGGAGATCAAAACATACACCTGATTCACCAGTAGGATCGAGAGTTGAGCCCCATGCTTTGGTACTGGAATTTCGTGTTAGTACGATCTGATCATTTCATCCATCTGTGATATCTTTGTGATATTTCGATCAAAGTTATCAAATGGAAAAGATAGAACAGAGTATGAATAGTAGAATTCCATAGAGTAGCTCACTTACACAAAAGGATCATTAACAGCAACTACAAATACATCACCTGCTTCCTTGAGCTTGGGATGATTGATGTAGCCCGGAATGTGAGAATTGGAGCATGAGGGACCTTTTTTTTATGTCAGTTTATTATTCATCTTTCTCTCTCTCTTCTATTTTTGTGAATTTATGTATCAAAAATCTCAAAATCTATTTGAGTAGAGATACAGATTCGGAATTCTCACTAGAGATTGAAACGAAAGCAAAAAAAGGGGAATGACATACTGAAAGCAGCTGGAACACCAATGATCAAAGCTTTACCAGTAGTAAGCTCACTCAAGTTAACCTTGTTAGCGGGTGAATTCTCAACCAAGGTGTCAAGATTGGGAATTTTATCGCCGACTTTAATGAATGCTGGGCGGGTGGTGGAGAAAGTGCGGAAAGTTTGAGGGGTCGCAAGACGTCGAATCGCAAATCTGGTAGCCATTGTATAGGTGGTTTGATTGTTGATTGAGAGATGAATTGATGTTTAGGAGTTATCTGTTGAAGTCAATGAGATTGAGTTGTTGAGTTGAAATGCTGAAGGTATTCAGATGTTGATGGCATGGGGTTGGTAAAAGTTGGAAGGGAAGTTGCAAGCGATGGTGACGTGCTGAGGATCGTCACTTCTTGCCTCTTTCGAGATGGGATGAAGCCGGCAGAAACATCATTGCCATTGGAACTCTCGAACTTCACAACATGATACTCGACAATTGATTTACATATTAGTTATTCACACTGTTGGTAAATTGACTCAAATTGAGTAATAATACCAAGACTCAATTAGTATCGACAACAACCCAATGATTGTATCATCAACGCTAGCTTTCTCGTATGACAATTTAGCACAAAACTTCATCCATCCCAACCTTCTCCAAGAAAAACCAAGAACTTCAAACCTCGGACAAACAATTTCACCGCCAGTACATCTGCATGCAATCTATAGTATCCCCAAGTTTCCCCTCACAAATTACACCTCGACACCAAGTACATTTTTCTTTACCGGCGATGGGGTGATGTTGTTAGTTGGCACTCTTCTCCGATTGGTGCGCATCCAAATGCACTGGAGAAACCTTTCTTGCGAACCAGTCCCGTGTTGATGGCCAGCGCGCTCAACTATAGTTTTTGCGGGGATCAACATGGGCATATCCCCATACCGACCGCATACTGGAGAGTACGATGCAAAGCTATATTCCCAGTGGTTACTATTCTCATGCGGGGTATTTTTCCGGAGTACCTGGTCATGATCAAGTGAATCAAACTTGGGGAATACAGGGGTACAGAGGAGAGTATAAAAGTCATGAATTTTCTCTTGTTGTTTGTGTAGTTTCTCCTTGTGTTCTCATACTAGATCCTCCTCTACTACTCAAGATGAAGTTCTTCTCTTTTGCACTGCTTGCTGCAGTGTGCGAGACGGTCCTTGCGGCTCCTGCACTTGCTCCTTTTAGCACATTTTCTGATGTCACGATTTTCACCCCTGGAGCTAATTGGACTGATCCTGGTGTTCTCTATGCCCGAACTGTCGAGTTACCAGGTGGTGTACTCTTAGCTACATGGGAAAACTATAGTCCCGAACCTCCTCTTGTCTATTTCCCCATTTTCAAGAGTACAGATGGTGGAGAATCATGGAAACATATCTCAAATATTACAGACCAGGTCAATGGATGGGGATTGAGATATCAACCATTCTTATACTATATGACGGAGAAAGTCGGTAAATACCCAGCTGGTACTATCCTTGCGACAGGAAATTCTATCCCGACGGATTTGAGTGAGACTCAGATTGATGTCTATGCTAGTTTGGATCACGGATATACTTGGGAATTTGTATCGACTGTAGCAAATGGTGGTGCAGCTGTTCCTGATAATGGTGTTCCTGCTATTTGGGAACCTTTCCTTCTTACATACAAGGGACAGATCGTTCGTAAGTACTCCCATAATCTATACCATCTCATAAATACTGACCCAATAAAAGTCTACTACTCCGACCAACGTGATCCATTATACGGCCAAAAGCTCGTCCACACTGTCTCCTCTGACCTCCTCACCTGGGGAGCAATTGTAGATGACGTTCACTATTCAACCTATACCGCTCGTCCAGGAATGACAACCATCTCCAAACTTCCCAACGGTAAATACATCATGACCTACGAATACGGCGGTGGCCCAACCGTGAACAACACCTCCACCTACCTCTTCCCCGTTTACTACCGCATTTCATCTTCTCCTCTTACCTTCCTCTCCGCACCCGGTACACCTCTTATCACAAACAACGGTATTCAACCCACCGGCTCCCCATACAACGTGTGGTCACCAATCGGTGGTGCAAACGGTACTATCATTGTCAGTTCCGGAGGCCGTTCGGAAGTTTTCGTCAATAGAGCACTTGGAGCTGCAGATGCATGGAAGACAGTGGCAACCCCAGAAGGAACAAGTTACACCCGTCATTTGAGAGTGTTGGATAGTAATAAGAACCATCTTTTGATTGCTGGTGGTGGAATTTTGCCACCTAGTACGACAAATAAGGTTACTGTTAGTGTGATTGATATCAAAAAGGGCTTGGCAGCTGAGTCGTAGTTTTAGTCAGTGGTGGAATGGTTGGAGTTGCTTGGGGCATATGATGTATGAGATATGAATTAAGAAATAAGAAATGTATAATTTATCTGTATATACTATATATGTGTGGACTTTTATTAAGAGTGAGAATTATGAAACAATCTGAAGTATGTTAGAATTTGAAAAACAAACAATCCCGTAGCATTATTATATAGTTTTTGGTAACAGATAATGCATTTTACAATTTTTACGATTCAGCATCTGGAGAACATACAAGAAGAGTGAGAAAATGTGATCCCAAGATTCTAAATCTATAAATCATATGACATGTACTGCTTTCTATGATAGCTTTCTGAATGAGTATAAAGTATAAAAGAGAATCTATTATAATGCCAACTTTGATTGTGAATGAAATCGATCTTGATATTCCAGTGGCTTGGCTGATACTAAAAGCAACTAAGTGATTATGGAAGTATACAGAACCATTGAGGGAATCTGTAGATAAATCTTTTAGCTTTCTGAATCCTGCTAGCTTTCACATTTACATTTGTTGGAACTCTTTTTTGGAGAGTGTTACTTATCTTGCGTAAGAGAATAAGACCATCATGAATTATAATAAAGTTGGGAGTTTGAAACTCTATAATATACAGTATATCCATATGAATGAGTAAATCTAAAGATTCATGTTTAGGATAAAGAAGTATATATTTCAATAACGATTAAGAGGAGATTTATAAACCCCAACCAGATGATCTACATTTACTCACCATCCTATCCAGTAAAACTATCCCTGGACTCCTCGATTTCCATATCATTAATCACACATCTTCAAAACCCATACATAAATCACAACAAACAAAGAACTCGTCTCATCGCCACCTCAAGTTGAACTCGTGGCGTCTCCACACCAGAATCTTGTCTCCTGGCTCTCCATGCTATAAATCCATCGGGTCGTACCAATATCGCACCTTGAGATGATATGCCCGTTGTGGTTTCGAATATGTTGGTTTCTGTGATAAGATCGCCGTTTGGTCCTGTACTGTATGCGGATATGTTGATAGCTAGAGTTTTCGATATTAGTTTCGCAGCTTCGATCCATGCTTCTCCTTTTGCTCCAGTCATCAAGATGAATTTTTTCCCGCATAGATCAAGAGTCGAGATGCGTTTTTCTTCATACATGGTCCATAAATGTGGAAATCTACTACCAGGTCTACCATCGAGTAAAAAGAATAAACTAGCTAATGTCCACGGTTTCCACGTCAGTCCTCCAAGAGGAGATGTATTCTCTGCGCATATTGCGTTACTAGCATAAGTATATCCGTGTCCAGAAATTAACCCTATCCTCCTATAAAATCCCACTATAACAGCTGGATCCCGGAAATTTATCGAGATCATTCCCCGTTTATCACTACCACATGCTGATATCTCTGCTGCTGTTTTGCCTACAGGTTGGCGTTCTGCATTGTATGTTTCTAACAATTTCTTGCTTGCTTGTTCTCGAAGTACCAGTGCGAGTTTCCAAGCAAGATTGTGAACGTCTGTAATACCAGAGTTTGCACCCTGACCTCCCCATGGAGGCATCTGATGAGCAGCATCGCCAGCGAGAAAGATACGCCCATATTGTAGTTGATCTACTACTCGTACAGATGGTTCCCAAGGCAGGATGCTTTTGACATCTATTTTAAGATCGGGTATTCCTATTGCAATGCGTAATAACTCTATACATTTCTCGGGAGTGAAGTCAGAAGCTTTCTCGCCTTTGGAGGGGTCATAAGCGAGATGGAACACCCAACGATCGTCATTATTGATGGATGTGAATGCTCCATTGATCTCTGAACGTTCGATCACACAGATGGAAAATTCTCGTTTGTGTACCAGGGATTTGAGATCGGCATGGAATAGTATGTTGATTAAATACCCCATCGTACCTTGTCCAGATGTTGGGACATTGAGTCGATTTCTGATAGGGCTTCCTGCTCCATCGGCGGCGATAAGGTACTCTGCACGAACTGAGGAGACAGCACCAGTTTCTCTGTCTTTGAGTGTGACCGTAACACTATCATTGTCTTGTTGAATACTAACACATTCCGTATAGAATCTCAAATCACCCCCTCGTTCCCTTGCCACATCCACCAAAACTGGTTCAAGCATATCCTGCGTTACAAACGTTCCTTGCACCGGACTAATCGGACTCATCAAACCAGCCAAAGGAAACTTCCTAGGACCATCGGTTGGTTTCTTAGCTTCTATCACTTCCTTGAGCGATTTCCCTTTGTGAATACCCATAGTCGCTTTCATTGAGGCACCGGCTTCTCGAACAAGATTGTCCATCCCGAGACCGCGGAATAGTTCCATGGTTCGAGCATTGACGGATCGAGCTCGTGGGTGTATGGATGTTCCCGAGTGACGCTCAATGAGGAGAGATTTTATTCCGTGTTGGGAGAGAAAGAGAGAAGCCGATAGACCTACAATGCCACCGCCTATGATCAGGATGGGGATTTGGTGCTCGGCGGCCATGGTAATGAGTTGTATAATAATGTTGAAGAAGAGAACTATATCAAGAAAGGTAAAAACGACTTCAACTTTGATTCTTTATACTTATAATTGTACGTATACTTACACTGAAGTTGAACTGTTTTGGTATAGATTGAATTAGATGACGTACGCTGAAGGGCATTGATTGGTTAAACCCGAAGGATTTTTGAGGCCTCCGACCTACAATGGCAACATGAAACCCGATGCCCGATTTCTCCATGGTTCAAACCAGGTATGTGTATAGAAAACTGAGGATGTAATATGGTTCACCATAACATTTGAACGGAAACTTAGGTATGACGGATCAGATGAGGGATACCTCTAAGATGTGAGGACCCGACGGAGGATTGCTTGGCTCATAATTATTGGCTATACCTTGAGAGATATGGACTTTCGTAACTGCTGTATTGCAGGCTATTCCTTTCACCATATTCATCGTATTTCTGACGGTTATTGAAACGGCTGTTTTGACTTCCTAAGAAGCAATATTCACTTATAGAAGGATTCGAAAGGAACTGTAAGGGTACTCCGTACGAGATGAGTCAAGATATCAATCGATCGGTTAATATCGGGCGCCGAGTCCGCTCTCAAAACACGCTAATATTAAATGGGGTAAGCGCCTCGCCGTAGTTGCCTTGCCGTGCCCTGCCTTGCCTTCCGCTACCTACTAATAAGTACTAGGTAGGTATTGATTAGATAACGGCCAACAACTGAACTTCAAAGAGTCAAGATCCAAGATCCATTTCAAGAGACAGTAAACAGTGGCAGTACGCGCAGTACTTGTAATATGGATTTATAAACCTTAGTCAGACAAATGATAAAGCAGAGCCACTACGACCCCAAATCAAACTTATTACACACTATTTAGTTTGTTCCCGATCTTCCAAGGTTTATTAAGTCTAAAAGTTTATTGCAACCTACACCTTCAGACACTTTCTTACCAACCTAATTCTTCTCACTTGTTCAGGTCATCTCTACTTTTTATTTACAACACCTCTTCCTTCTTCCACCAAACAACGTGAGAAGGTCTCAGCGAATCCTTCAACATTTCTCACTTTAATCATCAGGTTACATTAACAATCACACGCCACTCCTGACTCGTTGCTTGCTTTTGAGGGTCATTCACACCGAGATCACTTTTCTTCGGTAGCCTTGTGTGCCTAGGACCTCGTCGGCTTTGACGAGCCAAGGACCCCTTCACAGTCACCATTTCTTCCCAATCTAAAAAGAGAAAGGCGGCTGAGGCGATATCATACGACGACAAGGACGAGACTCGAACCAACAAACGGATCGCCTCAGCAGCAGCAACTTTAGCATCTTCTGCAAAACCTATAACACCTCCCTCGCCACAAACCAACAGCAACAGTATCAGTATGGATTCCGAGGACGACTTCATGTCTGGTGCATCAAGTGAAGATGACGTTCTTATGGATGAGAGTGAGAACGAGGAGGAGTCTGAAGATGGTAACGGTATATTTTCTTAACCCTTCACAATCACTTCCCCCACCTTGATACAATTGCTGATACCTTTAATGCTATCTAGAGTTCGGTTTCGAAGAATCAGCACCAGACATCAGTTTCAAAGATGATAATTCGCAGAAGAAGAAGGCGAAGTTCGACATTAACTACAAGGTTCATCATCCCGAGGATGTCCAAGGTCAGCAGGACGAACTTATCAACGAAGTCAATATGATACTCGACATTCGAAAAGAAGACGCAGCTATTCTCTTGAGGCATTTCAGATGGAACAAGGAACGTTTGATTGAAGATTACATGGATCGCCCAAAAAAAGTTCTTGATGATGCTGGTTTGGTGTCGAGTAAATCTGGGCCACCCAAACTTGAGGTTATACCGGATTTTGTTTGCGATATCTGCTGTGAGGACGAGCCCGGCTTACAATCATTTGCCATGAAATGTGGGCACAGATTTTGCGTCAACTGCTACAATCAATACTTGATTCAAAAGATCAAGGAGGAGGGGGAGGCAGCTCGTATTCAGTGTCCACATGATGGATGCCGAAGAATCATGGATAGCCACTCTCTAGATCTCCTTGTCGCTGCAGATTTGAAATCACGATATCACGAACTCCTTACCAGAACATACGTTGAGGATAAAGAGTTCTTGAAATGGTGTCCCGCTCCAGATTGTCAAAATGCTATCGAATGCGGCATAAAGAAGAAAGATCTCGATAAAGTTGTCCCAACAGTCGTATGTGATTGCAAGCATCGTTTCTGCTTTGGTTGTATCTTAGCAGACCATCAACCTGCACCTTGTACACTGGTCAAGAAATGGTTGAAGAAGTGCGCGGATGATTCAGAAACTGCCAACTGGATTTCTGCCAATACAAAAGAATGTCCAGAATGTAATTCTACTATCGAGAAGAACGGAGGTTGCAACCATATGACATGTCGGAAGTGCAAACACGAGTTTTGTTGGATGTGCATGGGACTATGGTCGGAGCACGGTACAAGCTGGTACAATTGCAATAGATTTGAAGAGAAGAGTGGCTCCGAAGCTAGAGATGCTCAGGCAAACTCTCGAAAGTCCCTAGAACGTTATTTGCATTACTACAATCGATATGCAAATCATGAACAGTCGGCAAAGTTGGACAAGGATATCTACCATAAGACCGAGAAGAAGATGATTCAACTTCAATCTGCATCGGGATTATCTTGGATCGAAGTTCAGTACCTTAACTCGGCTAGTCAAGCCTTGCAAACTTGCCGTCAAACTCTTAAATGGACCTACGCATTTGCCTTCTATCTTCAGCGCAACAATCTTACAGAGTTGTTCGAGAATAACCAAAGAGATCTTGAGATGGCCGTCGAAAATTTGTCAGAAATGTTTGAGAAACCGGTTCAGGAACTTGCGGTTCAAAAGTTGAAGGTTGAAATTATGGACAAGACATCCTATTGCAATAAACGTCGGGTCATCCTGCTTGCAGACACGGCCGAAAATCTTGCCAATGGTTCGTGGTCTTGGAGCACAAACTTCTAGATCGCACATTGTTCAGTCTTTGGTCGCTTCTTCGCTAACTATGACTCAGCCTTGGTAGATGGCCAAGAAATTTCAAAGACCAAGGAGCGAGAGCAATAAATATTTTCAAGTATGCCAGAAGATTTTGTTACACCGACCATCTTTGAGCGATGGTCTTCAAGGTTCTCCTCTACCAGTTTTTAGACCTTAAATGTCTTTTGTACAGTGATCAACGCTTCTGTCTGCATCATTGGGCGTTTGTGCTGGCTTATCTTAGTCCCCTCGACACTGGATGTTTTCTTTATTTTCTAAGCACCTATTGCAATTTCCTCGACCTGAATACCTTCTTACGACACGGGAAGAATAGGTACAAGAATACGGTGCATAATTTTTCTTCGACTTTAGCTGTCTGTCTTCGTCCATTTTATCGATCATGGCGTGATGGGGTTATAATTTGTTTTTTGCTCCTCTTGCTTGCCTTGTCTTTCCGCAAGCCGGCCGGGCGATCTATCTATGTTTTGGTGGGTATCCAATGGAAAGGAATTGGTTTGCACTGGTAGGAATTCGGTTTGGTTGGTTGCTGGTCGCTTACTTGCTTGCAATGGATTCGGGGAGTACATAGGGGTGGGTTGTGTATGATCGGATAGGGCAGGGCGTAGGTGATTGAGCTAGGTCACTATTGAGCAGATAAAAATAAGAATCACAGGATTGAGATTGAGAACAAGACCAGAAATCAAGTCTGATTTTGAGGATGGGATCAAATGAGATATGGCGAATCAATGAATTGAGAATTAGCGATGTTACTTTGTATTTCGAAATAAAAAGCATAAAAAATTGTATCTTTCTGCTGCGTCATATGATTCATGACGTCTGTACCTGGTGCTTGCTGATGCTGATACTTGTCATACTACTTGTATGCTTCACCCATTTGAAGCTTGAGAAAGTTTCATAGCTTGAAATAGCACTTGGAATAGAGCATAGTGAGTCTACGAGAAGCACAACACTGGTGCGTCTAACGAAGAGATAGAGTTCAAACAGCATAATCACCAATCACCAATCGAGCGAAGCAAAAGTCATAATCATCAAGTATCTCTCTTGAAATTCATTACATAGCATTCGTATCTGTCATATCGTACGTAGTGTAGACAGTCTTGCTATCTGATAATATACAGGTATACCTAGCTTATAGGTATGATGGTGCCAGCAGAGTGGAAAGGGTATGAAAACAACATTGAAGGGAAAGTCAAAATAGAAACGCTTTTTTTTTTCGTACTGAGGGGAAAAGGAATGATTAAGGATCAGTGATTCTGAGCGTCGGTGGATGACACTTAAGCCTCAACAAATCCCTTGACATTCTTCAACCATCTCAAGTACTCCTTCTGTTCCTTCATATCAATGTAATCGGGCACGAAAATCGCCAATGCCTGGTTGATTCCCCGCTCATCCAAATATCTCTCCATCAACACCTGTAAATCCTCGTCCAAGTTTCCGTAAGGAGGTCCGACATACATATCTTGACGTTGGTGGACAGCCTCGGTAGTCTTCGCATAGGCGTGCGCGGCATCCGCATAGTAGTATACGTTGTCGATGACGATCATGCCATCCTCAGCGACGGTTTCAATGGCGAGTGCACCTTTGCCCTTCTTCTCGACAATGATGTTTACGCGGGCGGGGAAGCCGTGGGACTCGCCTTCGGCGTCGGAGGGGTTTTCAGGGTCCAGCTCGGAGGGGTCGGCGGGGTCGATGTTGGGGTCTTCGTCAGACATGGCGCGGTCTTGAAATTCGTCGGAGTCGGGGTCGTAGGCGTTGAGGTCGGCGATGGAGAAGGAGACGCGGATTCTGTGGGTGGAATGGAGGTTAGTTTTTGGGTTTCTTTATTTTTTGAGGGTTGTGGAGAGAGGAAGAGGAGGAAAATATAAGAATTAAAGATGGTTAAAAAGAGGAGAAGGAAACGAAAAGCAAAAGCACGAAAAGAAGAACATACTTCTCATCACCAAAGCTTCTAGTCAAAACAACCTCTTCCTGCCCAGGTGTATCAAGAATCTCAAAAGGACCATTCTCCATATAATCCTTCACACTTGTAGGAAGTTCCTCATGCTCTTTCATCTCCTCCTCCATTTGGATCTCGCTAGCGAGCTTCTCGACCAACTCGGCATCGCTTTCTGGAGCAGCAGACTTGGCTCTGATGCTCGAAGTGGAAAATGCAGATGCGCATTGAAGTCTTGAGGCGGGGAAAGCGGCTTGAAGGAGGGAGGGTCGGGTTGCGGTTTTGATGGCGGTGTTGGTGAGACCGCGGGCAACTCGTGGTGCTGAGCGGGTGAGAGTACGGAGGGAAAGCATGATGAATTTGTTTATGGTTTGGATTCGAATTGAGTTTTGGGGGTTGATGCGATATAAAATTGTGGTATGGAAGATTTTACAATTTGATCTCTTGAGCTCGCCTCTGAGGGAACTTTTTTTGAGCACGGAAAAAAAGGTGGATCTTGTAAATTTGAGATGATTTCATAGGCTGTTTTCACAAAGGTATTTTCAGACTGAGAATTAATTTGATTGGCTCTTTAGATATTAGCTACTACTCCGTATGTGCTAGAAATGTATTTTATCATTTCAAGTTTGTTATTTGTAGATTTGTTGAATATCTCAACTCTATTCAAAGTTTCAAACATGCAAACCCCATAGCACAAATAACAACAATATCGTCCGAACCATATCATCCGCAATTTGCTCCCGCAATTTTGGGTATTGATATAAACTCCACTAACGCCGCCAGTTCTGCTTAACTCAATCATGAAGATCCTTTGGGTGGGAATTTAGTCTCTTGAATATGTCCACTGCTCGACAAGCGCACCCATTTCAAGGTGTTAAGATATGACCAGGTGGATTTTTCCCATAGCGCAAAAGCCATTACATTATCCGAATCGGTGAGGTCTGGTAGATCTGTATATTGTTAGTCATTGACTTCAAAGTCCCTCGGGTAGAGTATTGACGAACAGAATCCATTTTCGTATTCTTTCTCGTCGGCTGCGATTTTGATTTTCAGGAGGTCCTCCCTTGTACTCGCAGGTCGTCCAGGACGACGCTCTTTCTTTATAGCATTAAGCTCTTCATCGTTTTGGTGTACGAAACTGGATATATTGTGGTTAGACGAAAAGCGTTGAAAGTATGGTTGTTTAGGGGACCGCATTACGTTTTTATGAGACTATGGATCGCATCGAGCTCGAGTGGCTTCACTCCATTTTCTTTTATGGCATTTTGGAAATAAAGAGCTCGCTCCACTATGATATTATGTTGTTAATCGAATTGAAGCTTGCACACATCGGGCGAAGTACATACGTATAGGACGATTATGTCTCTTTCTCTCAGCAGCCATTCTTTCTAATTTATCATCTCTTCCTCCTGCTCTTCTTAAACTCATAGAATCTCGAGATCCTTCGTGTAGAGCTGTAACTTCTCCTCCTCTCTTCTTCGAGATATGCTTTGATGTTTTCTTAAGACTTTTTGGCATCGTGAAGGTTGTAATTGATTGATCGAAGTATATTAAATTGGAATGTTTGATGGTATGCAGGTATAGTTGTAGATACTCGGTTCTTGAACTTTTTTTCCATATCGGAATCTTTATCGCAAAAATTCCCCGCTTGATAATTTTTAAGCTAGCAGGGATATGAGGTCACAGACTTACCTGCAAAAAAAGGGTGCGCCGCCAATCAATTTCATGGTTGCCGTAGTGAAGCCAAAGGAAGTTCCTTGGTGTTCGACGCGCCTTCCACACGCGTTCTTTCTATCATGCAGGTTTAAGTGGATGGACATTTTAGACTTCGAACTTTGGTATCAACGTCTTATCGACATCTTCACAACGACCTACGACAACTTCAACGACCATTGAACACTTATAAGTAATAGTATCCTCTTCCACTTATTCATGTCTTGACTTATACATTCGTTTCATTCTTTGCTCGCCACCCTACGACATCTAATTCATGGTTAATGGTCTAATGATCCCTCGAATCTCCCTCTATTGATCCGTTTGTTTTGTGTTACTAACGTTATCGTCAATATGGGGATCAATGGTATGTATATAATTCATTGATAATTTCTACAAGTTTTCTTATGTTAACCACTTATAGGTCTTCTCCCTTTGCTCAAATCCATACAAAAGCCATGTAATTTGAAGAAGTTCGATGGCAAAACCCTCGGGGTGGACGCTTATGGCTGGCTCCATCGTGGAACTGTATCATGTGCTATGGATCTTGCTATGGGAAAGCCAACAAGAAAGTATGGAGATCGAGACAAACCTGGGAAGAAATAGCTAACCCAAAAAGCAGATATGTTGAGTATTGTATGCACCGGGTACGAATGCTGCTCCATTTCGGCGTCACTCCTTACTTGATATTCGATGGAGATTACTTGCCAAGTAAAGCTGCGACAGAGAAGGACAGAGAAAAGCGTCGGAAAGATAGTAGACGACTTGGGCAAGAATTATTGCATGCCGGAAAGACTTCCCAAGCGTATCTGGAATTCCAAAAGGCAGTCGATGTGACTCCCGAGATGGCCCGCCATGTTATTGATGAGTTGAAAGAGATGGGGGTACAGTATATTGTAGCTCCATATGAAGCCGATGCCCAAATGGTCTACCTGGAGCGAAAAGGCATAATCGATGGAATATTATCTGAAGACTCTGATCTTCTAGTATTCGGTGCTAAATGTCTTCTTACCAAGTTGGACCAGTATGGAAATTGTATCGAGGTCAACAAGGCCGATTTCTGCGCTTGCAAAGATGTTAACTTGACGGGCTGGTCTGACGCCGAGTTTCGACGAATGGCAATTTTAAGTGGCTGCGATTATTTGCCTAGTATGAGCAATATGGGGCTAAAGACAGCCTATCGGTTGGTTCGGAAGCATAAGACGATTGAAAAAGTCCTGCGTATGATTCAATTTGATGGAAAATTTCACGTGCCGAAAAATTACCTGGAATCTTTTTATCAAGCCGAATTCACCTTTTTACATCAAAGAGTCTTCTGTCCCCAATCTCTCACCTTAGTGCTTCATACCCAACCTGATCTTCCACTTACGGAAGATCAAACCCAATTTATTGGGCACGACGTTTTACCAGAAATTGCCCAAGGAGTTGCGAAAGGCGATTTGAATCCTATCACCAAGCAACCTATTGTCACTGGGCGCAGAAGCAAGATGGCAAATCCTTTCATGGCTTCGAAGAGATCTGTATCCACAAGCGATCTCAAGAAGGGTGTTTCAATCGAGACATATTTCAAAGCCAAGCGGACTCCTCTTGCGGAACTGGATATCAATTCCTTTACACATTCTCATAGTCAACAGGAGGTTCTTTCTCGCAACCCTGGCTCATGGGTTGCTGAACCAGTCCGCCCTCATCTGCAACGAGCTACCACCGATCTCGAGCCTCAATTACCTCCTCACCCCACTTCTCAAAGATCCGTTTCGACTGGAAGAAGAGTGTCTTCGCCCACAGAGTCTCGCCCACAAAAGCGTGCTCGTCTATGTGAAGATGATTCCTTTCTCCAAACACCGGGAACTGGCCAAAGAGTGGAACTTGGTCGAAGCCGTTTCTTTGCAGATGGATTTGAGGACGATAGCCCAAGTGTTGACAAGGTCTCAAAGAAAAAGAATAAACAGAAGGAAGATATTACCATCTTCTCGGATGATTCCATTGAGGAAGCGATGATGAGCATTCCAGATGTCGATGATTACTTGACCAATAAGCAGCCAAAAATCAAAATTTTCAGAGAGGCTTCATTTAAATCTACTCTTAGCTCACAGCAAAGCAAAAGTACGTTAACCGAGCACGATCAGACTGAAGACTCCCAGGATACGGTCCCTAGCCTCGAATCTTCGACTTCCAGTAGGAATTCATCTGAGCAATCTCCATCTCCGATTCCCGAATCGTCCACCCCGTTTTCAAGTCTGAAAAGCAGGTATTCTTTTGATGCTTCGACTCTGAGAACGCCAAAGACCATTTTCAACCAAGGTCTTCCAACTCCACCTTCTTCGGCTCAGTTCCAATCGAAGATTCCTGTTTCAACAAAGTTAACCACTGCAGCTGCAAAGAAACCCCTTGCCACTGCTACTAGATCTGTTCTCACGCCTCTTCAGCGATTAGGTGCTGCCGCACACAACCGCTTCAACTTACCACCAACCCCACCAATGACTCCTATGCTTGCTGCTGGTCCCATTGCCTTTCTTCGTGGGACAACCGGTCTCTCTTCCCCCGAAAACAACAAAAATAGCAAATTAAAACTGGCAGACGTTAAACCGGCATCCATTCCATTGCCCCCAGTTGATGCGATTGAGGCTGCTTTGAATTCAAAGGGTAGTGAGGATATGATCATACCAGACAGCGAGGGAGAGGATGAGCCATTATCACCTATCGAAGAGGGACAGAGTAAGAGTTTCGGCATCCATTTGGGACGATTTGTATATGCTGGTTAAGGATGCCGAGGAGACCTACGCGGATATGATGAATAATACTACGACCCTACAACACGAAAAGATACGAACACATCGACAATGCTACGGGTAACAATACCGAAGACTTGATCGATACATATACTACAAGCAGCAGAAGAGCATATGTTATTGGATTAATTGTTACTGTTGAATTTACTACACTATGGAGTTTGGAGCGAAGGATTAATTCCGAAATTGTGGCATGGGAGGATAACAAAAGAGTGTTTGGTGTTGGGAGTAATAGAAAGCTAGGAGAAAGATTCATTGTGTCTTTCTCATTACAAGTGAGAAGAGAGAGATGGGAAAATAGATGAAGGCAAAAATGACATCCTGTTGCTCTTGTTTTTGAGCCTCGAATAAGGCTACTAGTTACGGTTAGGATTAGTATTGACTAGGATTGGAATGAGAAACGATGATTCAAAATGATATATTTATGGTTGATTTAGATATGCATTTGAAATTGTTCTGTGAAATCACGATGATAGGGAGGAGTGAGTATATTGTGCCGTCGCCATTATTTCCTTTCTATTCGCCCAAGTCCCGGTTGGCTCCAAGAATGTCTATCTAGGTAGGAAGTGAGTGCAAATCCGAAAACATCTAAATCTCCGGTGAGCCTTGTAGATAGTTTAGCTATCATGTCAATGGTTCCTCGGTTCGGCGAGAATCATCACCGTGAGATGATTAGTTACCTGGTTGTCTAGTAAGTGAGCGTGTGAGTGAGTATGTGAAGTCAGATAAGTCAGATAAATATTACCTAGTATCCGGTGGTACATATTGGTAATTTGGTAATTTGGTTTAGAAGAAAGATTTGAAGTTTGAGATAGGCTTGATGTGGTTGATGTGGTTGATGTGGTTGATGTGGTTGTAGTTGTGGTTGTAGTTGTGATTGTAGTTGTGGTTGTGGTTGTTGTGATAGATGGCAGATAGGAGATATCAATAAGTAGTAAGTAAGTGATAAGTAGATAGTAGCAGTAACTAAGTAAGTAAAGGTAGTAGTGAGTAAGCAATAGTAAAATGATCTTTGAGGGAATAGGTAAACGAATAAGCTCAAGATCAAGATGGACGAATAAATATACTAGGTACGATGCTTTCTTTGTATAACTGTATGTATACATACCATCACATCAATTATCCATCCATCCATCCAAACTTCCAAACTTCCAAATAATCAGTCAGAAAAACCCAAAACATCGTACGTATATAACTATAACTAAACCATATGTAATTGTACTAGAGTAATTGTACCTAATTGTATATAAGTCCCACATATTCATTATATGTCTCAACTTAATACACATCATCTACTCCTCGATCTTCTTCACACTCCTCAGCCAGCCAGCCTACACCAGTATATCGATCGATACAAGCAAGCAAGCAGTAGCAAAAAACCATACCACAGTACAAAAAAAAGGGAGAATGAGATTATCTAACACCCGCTTGTCCAACCAGATGATATTTAAAAAAGTAAAAAAAAAAGTTATAGTAACCCTATCAGGAATTCTTTTTCAAAGTAATCCCTTCCCTATCTCCCATCCATAATCTCTTGAATCCATCCTAGCCTAGCCTGTCCATATAAACTCCGGGTAAGCTTCTATGCTTTACTTTACGTGTGAAGAATATTTTCCCTATCATTCCAGTTGTCCATATCCCCATCCAACCCTATCCATTTATCCAGCCCTAAACAATAGTCTCGCTCTCCTCTCCAGTTGCAATAATAGGAACTGGTAATCCACGATCCGGGCTTTGTAACACCAATTGCTCATGTCTCCTCGCTCTAATGAAATCGCTAAACGCTCTGATCAAGATGAACCATCCAACAATCATCAATGCATACGCAAACCATTCATTACTAGCGATATCACCGATTCCTCCACTTCCCGAATCCATTCCTGCAGTAGCAGCCGCATTAACCTTATCGGGGTCGAAATCATGAGAGTTTGGATCGGGAGGTTGAGCATATGATGCATCATTTCCCCCTGAAGGTGGCGTAACGACATTATTTGTTCCTTTCATATAGAAACCATATTGGATAAGCGTGATTCCGAGACCGGCACGAGATCCATTTTTGGCGGCGTGAGTGGTATGTAATAGATATGTGAGGAGAAAACCAACGAGTTGGAAAGACATGGATATCATGGCGTTCCAGATAAAAGAGAATAGAGAGCCAACTGGAAGACCTTCGACGTATACTTCATCTAATCCACCAAGTCCGGGAGCGAGAATGGTGGTTTCCCAGTACGGCGGTGCGGCATCTGCGGCTGCTTGTTCGTATGTCTATATTTCATTAGTACAAGTTCACAACACAATAACATGTATACATACAGGAGGATGTTCTTCTTGTTTCTCGCCTCTCTCAGGCTTAGCACTTAGATTCGCAAAAACACCATCAGATCCCGAACCACCGCCATAAACCCTTCCACCTGTTGGCGGTACAAATGTCGGCACGACGGTTACTGTTCTATGAGTAGTTGGTCGATCATTGCTCGTCGTTTCATTCAATCTCTCCGTTGACGAAGAAGGATTTCCACGCATTAATCGTTGTCTATCATCTCCATCGTTATCCTCATCATCAGATCCATCGTCAAAAGTATCCGCGAGATTTTGGTCGACGGGCGCTACGCGATGTCGTGAAGGAGAGGAGCCTCGCGATCGGAAGGATGGTGGAGGGGATGTAGGTGTCGGAGGGGTATCTTCATCGTTCGCAGATACCTATTTTGAACTGCATTAGTATGTATTCTCTTTTTTAATCATAACCATAACATCCACTACACAAATCGTGGCGCGGATTAGGTGGGGATTACGCACCCTCTCATATCGTTGCGAACTCATCTTAAAATTGATTTGGGTATTCGAATAAGACAGAAAAGGAAAAAGACCAAGGGACAAAACTCTAGTTGTGAGCGAATGAATGTAAAGGGTTGGAAAAAAAGGCGTAGGTCGTGAAGTAGGTGAAAGGAAGAAAAGAAAAAGTTGTTTGTGTGAAGCGTCAGGAGATTTAAAGGAAGAAGTAGAAGTAGAAGGTCGTGGAGAAGGATGGTCCTTTCGGCTTTGTTTGAGATATGAGATGGGTTACAATATTGTTAGGTGGTACTCTTATTTAGTATAATAAGATAAAGTCTGTAGCGCCACATTCATTCGCTAAAAATCATTGGTATTTTAGAGGGAAAAGGCGCGGTAAGGAACAAGGACTGGTGAACGCTTTTCTGATTAATAAGGGGATAGACAATGGGATTTATTAATATAGAATTGGATGAGAAGTAACTATATAGAACTATTTAGTAGATATATATACATACGATCGTCTATATGTTTTATGGTTAATATTAGAACTACTCCGTACATAGATAGATACCTAGGTACTCAAAGTTCCTCAATAATTCATTCCCTCATCCATTCATTCCGAGATGAGATTCCCAACTCAAATCACATACATCTCTGACCCCGTGCTAAAATATGATCTCTTACAAATCATGCCCCCAAATCACCTGCACTCAATTCTCGCATCAAACTCTCCCATATCTACTAACCACACACCCATCACATCCATCAATATCAACTAACCACACACCCACCAAATCTCTAACATCCAAATATAGCAGCACCGCACCACCTGTTAGTAAAATCTCGCACCGCATCTCGCACCGCATAACAACATGCACCACCCACTAAAACTCACTAACTCTCATTCCTTTCTAGGCTCTAGCTTACCCTAGAAGCATCATTCATTCCATTCACCATTCTCAAAAAGTAATGACCGCATACTGTACCTACCACCCACATACCTAGTATCTATCCATCACATCCATAATATAATTTGCATTGAAAATCCATTTTATTTCTCCCCCTCCAATTCAACGAGATCCAAAAGATTCCCTGTCGATTCCTTCTTTGTGAATATTTTGTACGAGAGGTTTTAATTTATTGAAAACATTATGTCGCAATCTGTAAGTTTTGACTTTCTTTAACCTTTGATTTTGTCTTTGATATTGATGGTGGTGGTGGTGTTTGGGAAATCAAATCCTTGAACTTGTTCTGGGGGCGAGTTACGATGAGATGTACCCGCTTGGGCTAGAAGTCTAGATCTTCATGTCATGGGATGAATTGGATGGGATGGGATGGGATAGAGTAATTATGCTATTAGGACTTTGAACTTCTTACTCTGCATGAGCTATATCCTCATTATCCTCAACGCCTCCCTGTCCTGTTTCCCTTCTTTTACCTTCTACCTCCCCCCCTCCCCCCCTCCTATTCCCTCCCCAACCCAAACAACCCAACTAACACCCCCTCCCCCTCCTCCAGCCCGCCACCCGCCACTACCTCCGCGCCCTCTCCCGCTGGCCCAAAGATGCTCTCCGTCCCGAAGCCCAATTCCAAGACGCCATCCGTCGCCGCCTCGAACGCGTATCTGCCGCTGGAAACTTCAACGAAAAGAAAGAGCTCGGTCAGGTAAACGCATTGTATAGTTTGGTTGAGAATCGGTATTTAGGGAAGGTACGTTTGATCTGATCTATTCTACTTTCATGGAACAGGGAGAGGAAGAGGGAGGGCAGAGAATGTCTTATCTTCTATTTTGAAAAGAAAAAAGAAAGAAAGAAAGAAAGATAGAAGAGAAAATCATAAACCCCAACTAACACCCCTCCCAATCTAGTACCCCCTAACAAGCAAAACCCTCAAACCCGCCAGCAACCCAACATACTACGAAGATCTGGTGAAAGAGCTCGAAGAGGCACCCAACAGGAGTTGGTTCCAACAGCAGGTGAACAGGTGGAAGGGAGCTTTACGATTTCAATGAGTGATTTACTTATGTTACCGATATGACGATGATGAAAGGAAGAAAGAAAAAAGGGTAAAATTAGGATGTATATATGAATAGGTAGGGAATGGAATGGAATTTTGTAAATACTAGGCGTTTAGTACGTTTGATTGATTAATGAGTTTGATGAATGAAAGATGTTTGGGAGTGAAAGATGAAGGATGAAGAGATGATTGCATAAGTGCTTGTATCACTCGGTAAACAGAGGGGGTATTTATTCATTGGGGAATCATGATACATTCGTTCATTGAAGGATATTTACTCGAGCTTTGAAACTCTGAATCTCTAGCTAGATACCAAGCTCTTCCTTTTTTGCTTTATTTCCCTTCTTCCTTTCTTTCTATGTGCTCATGAGTAAGGGAAGTGCAATAGCAACTCTTGCTCTGTACTTACATACATACAAAGCACAAAGCATACAGCTCATCACTCCATTCCTCCTACCGAGACTACGACCCCAGATAACCAAACCTGCAAGCTATTATTCCACTGCAAAGCTGGTACCCTCGAGGTAGATCACGGAATTCTACGAGGCTTGTCGACTCTTTACTGTGTGCCCAAAAATGCATCTTCCCTTCCCTTCCCATTGTCTTCCCCTAAATATATCTACCATTCGGATCCAATCTCCCCATCAACTCAATACTCTGTTCATACATCGTAAACACAATCCCACCACTCAATATCAATCTGCCCAATCTCGGCAAAGCCCCACTCCAAAACGTAAACAGGCCCTCATTCTTCGCAATTAAGCTCGCGCAGTGGAAACTATTCTTATACAGCGTTCTCGCTTCTATACTCTGCATGCGCGTCTTCACTGTATCAAGCGGCTGCGTCACATAAACCGTAATGATACCTGCCAATCCCCCGATGCCAAACGTAGACAAAGCGCCTAGTTTTTCCCCAGGCGCGGTATAGGATTGTGCGAGCTGACGCAGCGAAGTGTACGAGCCGAAGCGGACAGCCGAATTGGCAGATTGACGGGCGGTGGTGGGGACAAAACCTTGGAAGAATCCGCGCAGGCCTCTTTCGCGGGCGATGATGGGGACGGCGTGGAGAAAGCCTCGAAGACGTGGATTTGCGGATTTGCAGTCGTCGATTCTGTGGGGTGTTAGATTTTTTGAATTTGGAGAGGAGAGAGGGGTGAGGGGAAATTACAAAGTAGTTTTGATACTCTCGAAAGGCGTGACTGCTAATAAACTCTCCGTAACACCAGCTCCAAATCCAGCAATTACAGTTCTAGGCCCGGAAATCTTTCCATCGGCGTCTTGGAGTAGTGCTTTATATTGATCGAATGCGACGAATCCTATTCACGATTGAGATTAGCATTCATTCACATTCACACCTCTACCACATTATCAATTCCCCTCCCCCTCATTCTCCAACCATCCCAATCCAATCTAATCCAATTCAATTCCCAAAAACCCAAAGACAACCAAGAAAGAAAACATACTAATCCCCGCCTTCAACGAATTCCCAATAATCAGCGTCGTACACCCCGCATACCACGCGCTCCCGAATTTCGGCCACGGAAGCTTCCCACTCTCGGGCAATCTTCTATTCAGCTGCGTCCGCGTCTTTGCAAATTCAAACGGATACGTGATTGCGATTTCGACGGCGCCGGCGGTGCTTCCTGCAATGATGCTGCGCAGCGCAGAGGGTCTCTGTTTGGGTTTTTCCTGGGCGGCAGCCGTGGTTGAGGCCATAGTGAGGAGGTGTGTGTCGCAGGAGTACTGCGTGTGTGGATGGATGGGAAGTTAGATGTATATGACAATGGCGAATATGAAATGCGGAATGGGAAGTTAGGCTCTGTTCGAGGGGAACAAAAAGAGCTATCAACAGGGATCCACGCGGGCGGGAAATACTTTTTCGTGCCTGTGTGTTAATTTACCTGGGGATTGTGATGCAATCATATCGTTGAAACCGATGCTCGGTGCTGGCCGCTTTTAGCGAGGGGTATTTTTGTTATCGATTGATAAGTTGACTGATAATTGGATCTGCTTGGTTCACTTAGTAGTACCTAGCAATAGTGTTATGGACACCGGTCTAGCAGCTGAGCGTATAATAAGTTTAATGCGGAGGTCTATTCCTATCTTCATAGGTATACTCATCTTCACATATCCCATGACGTTGACATGTATCTATGGCTTCACATTCTTCGTATGAGTATTACTGACTTGCTGCTTTAATTTGCCCGCCTAAACTCTCCAGGTTACCAAAATCAAATCAACATCCCATCGGATCTCAAGTGAACAGCAAAATGAATATTGTAACATTTGGAATTTTCGTTCTGCAATATACTCGTACATTCAAAGGATATAGAACTGTTCAGTCATGCAAAGATAGGCAGTCTAATGTACAACCAGGATTGTATGCGCGTGGATTGAAACCCCAACCCAATACTCCATATGCATTTCGATCCGCCCTTCCCAACGCCTTAGTAAGTTTACCATTTCCACCCATACAAGGAGGTGATGTTTTCAAGAACAAAAAACTCTACAAAAAGAAATATGCCCGTCCATTGATCCCAGCCAAATGCCATCCATCCCATTAATTGACCTTACTGATTAAAAACCATGGGTGTTCCACCCAAACTCGGTGCAAGTTGTATGGTATTATATCCTCCGGGCATACCAGCCATGGAACCCATCTGCTCTCGCTCAAGTTTCTCTTGCTCCATGCGTGCACGATCAGCTTTCGTGATACGAGCTTTACGTGCTGCTGTGTTTCCACCACGGGAACCCGCTCCGCTTGATGTAGCGGCAGCTTTACCGCCCGTACTGACACGACTTGTGGTGGCTTTCTCGCCTGTCGCGGCTTTTGGTTTTCGAACTCGAGGCTTCTTTGCTGGACCCTCACCCCTATGTAACGAATTAGTCCTGTATTGGGTTTCATCAATGGTTTGTGGTACATACCTCTCGAGTGTTGGTTTCTCGCCCTCTCGAACGAGAGGACCAGAATATACGAAGAAGCCATCATTTACAGCGGCAGCTTGTTCCTCCCAGATCATCTCTGAATCATCAACAAATCCGTCGTCCTTGTCGTATTCATCCTCCTTGGTCTTTCTTTTGGGAGCAGCCTTAGCTTTTCTTGTACCGCTATCAGTACCAACTCGCCCATCACTCATTCCGCCCATCTCAACATTACTACCCTCTCCTTCAGAATCCAGTGACATTTCATCACCACTCTCCTTGTTGGAGCCATTTCTCTCCAAGGCTGCACCTGCTGCTGCAACCCTTGCGAGCCGATCACGTTGAGCTGCCAATCGGGGGTGTAAGGCATCCCAACCATATTTCTCCTCGGCCGTGCGAGCGAAATTGACATAAATATTTACATCACCATTCAAGGGGATGTCAAGAACAATTGTAGGGGCACGCGTCTCCGTACCGTCATTACCTCCGAGTCCCATCAGGCCTGAACCAGGAAGTGGCGGTGGGGTAAGAAGAATATCTTTTTCTTTCTCTTTCTCTTTGCCCTTTGCCGGTGGTTTCGGCGTTGATGTTCCTGAAACTCCGTTGGCTGCGGTTTTCTTATTCGAATTGCCGTTAGAAACTTGAGGTTCCTTTTGCGCTAAAACAATTGGAGCAGTAGGTGGTGTTGGGGCGGGCATTGGTTGTGACGTTAATGTTGGGGTGGGTGCAAAGGGCCGAGGACTATTTGTCTCAGACATTGCTGATAATCCTAACCTGTTAACAATTGGGGAGGCAGGTAACGAAGAATGTCCATCTTGTTGACGTTGTTGATGCATTAAAAATGAATGAGCCGATGGCGAGGTCAATGGCTGATTAGGAGGGTCGACAAGACTGGCGATGGAAGGCGATGCACTTGCGCGATTGGTAATTTGAGGTGGAATTGGTGATCCTTGAGAATTATTGTACGAGTGGTGACTGACGAGGGTTTCTCGAACGGGATCATAATTAGATCTAATAGGATCATAATTTTGACCGCTAGTACGGACCGCACTTTGTGGTTGTGGTTGTTGTATTGCCACATGTGACTGAGGTTGACTGATTTGTTGCTGTACTTGTTGTGGCGGAGGAACTTGAGGTTTTGGTTGAGGTGGGGCGGAATTGAAGAAAGATTTGGGAATAGCCTCACTTTGACCCGAATTGGCAATCATAGCGTTCTGTACTGGTGGGGTTGCAGGAGCACTGAAACTAACATCACTTAAATGCATTCCAGGAGCATCAGTAATCTTTGTTTGTCGTGATGATTCTCCCCCATTGGTATTTTCGGAAGGTGTAGCCTTTGGCTTTCGTGATCGTGCAGAAGGAGGAGCATTAGGGTCTCTTGGTTTGCGTACTCTTTTAGGTTTTGGAGCGTCGGTATTGGTGGCCGAACTAGCATCACCGACCTTTTGTCTAGGTTTTCTAACGGCCTTCTTGCGGGTTGGCTTTTCTGATGTTGAAGCAGCTCCATTAGATTGGTTGACGGTAATGCTATTTGAATCATTACGCATTTGTATGTCATCTATCTCGGGACTGGATCTTGGTGGGGATGATAAATCGGAATTGCTGTTGTTGGAACCCATTGGTGGTGAAACCCCGCGAACATCATGAGAATTTGACATTTTTGACAAATAAAGTCAAATTATTTAATTTGGGTATTTAAATGTGTAATCAACACCATCTATTGATCTTTGAAGAATTGTATGTATTTCAATTATGATTCTTTGATTTTTGGTGTGATTTGCATGTAACCCGTGATTGTTGTTCGCAGTAACGTTCGTAGTACAAAAGCGTTGCGAAACTTCTGAATAGCTTCAATTTTGACACGAGGATGAGAAAAATGAAAAATCGTTGTTGTTGATAGGAAGCGAGTTGAGTTTAATGTAGTTAATAGAGGAACAAATAGTTGAGACTAATCGGTATCTATTGGTATTATTTTGAGGCGGTGATCGATAGAAAGTCCAAAATGATTGATGAAATGGATCGATTGATTATTTGAACTTGTATAAATTGTTAAGTGTAATTGAGAAGAAGGGTTTGAGTTGAAGAAAAGTGTTGAAAAGGTGTTTAGATATGGAGATTGAAGAGAGGGGGATTTTAGACTTCTTGTACTTTGATCATTACTACGTTTTGGATTTAATTCAATACAAGCGACAATTCCAATTATTCACAGACGCCATTTAATAAGAAACTCTTTTTTTGCCGTATGGTACGGATGGGAAAGAAAGGCAAGGTAGGTAGAATGGGTAGGTGGTGGTGGTAATGGGCAAAGGCAAAGGTAGAGAAGTAAGGGCAAGGGAAGGAAAGTAAAGGAAAGGAAAGGGAAGGGGAAGTGGGAATTGGATTGGGAAAGAACGGTTGCCGGAACATGGACTGATTGATTGATTGACTGACTGACTGACTGACTGACTGACTTGACTTGACTTGACTGACTGAGTAACTGACTGATGACTTTAGATGAGAGAGAGCAAGAGAGAAAGAGAGATTGCCCACGCTAGTTGGTCAAAAATGCCGTAGTACTAGTAATAAGTAAGCCTTTCTGTTTCGATTTCTTTGCTTTTTCCTACCCACCTTCACCTCAATCAATTGGTACGACTTGGTCTGGGCATATGGGGCTTTGCTTTAGATTTGGGTGTTGGACATGGGGGTATGTGTTCGGAGTTTAAGTGCGGTGGTGTGTGGTGCGTTCCATTGCGGATCATCGAAGCAATTAAAATAGTCCTGTGAGCTGTAGGTCCCTAGACAATTTGGTTGGTCTGACAAGGGAAAATAGAAGCGTAGAAGAGAATCTCCTTCTCCAAGCTACGATTGATTGTCCGATGAGAATAGACGATAGACGAAACAAGACCAGGGCTAAAGGGGGCAAAGGGGGCAAAGGGTAAAAAGGGTAAAAAGGCTTACCTAAGGCAAATAAGTCAATTTGCTAATTGTAAAGTAAATAAGGATACGATGTAGGAAAAAGAGAGAGAGGAAAAGAGAGAGGGAAAGAAAGAAAGAAAGAAAGAAAGGAAGAAGTATTCGATAAATCAATTCTCCCTTATTTTTAGCTTGAAGAATACCAACTACCTCGCTACATACCGAATGAGTACTATATCGGTAGGTAGGTAATAATTATCCGTTCTTCCAACAATAGGACTGACTGACTCTCACCACCCACCCCAGTCTCTCTACCTCTATAAACTGACAAGGGGGGATGATGCTGAAAACCAATAATGCATGTGATTTTATACCCAGTTATATCCAACGGAAACATCAGAGAACATCTCCGTGTGTGCAGCCGTATGTGCAGTTCCGCATCTAAAAGAAATCTCTCCATTTTCGGCAAATACAGTACCAAAACCTACTTCAATTCAATCTTCCCCTTTAAATGTTCGTATCATTGTTGATAAATATTTTGATTCATCTGAGGATACATATATATATTGACTACCTAGGTATCTACCTAATATTGACACTTATGTCGGTATATTATTAACATGCATAACCTCGAGCCAAAAATGTAACAATAGAATTGATATTGTTTTCTATCGAGATGTTGTCAATTGTTGCTCGACGTCTGATGGCTTCCCGGAATAAATGTTTGTGAAATGCAGCTAGTCAGATATGAGTTAGCGCATAACCTTATTTTTTTCCTTAGAGGCTCACGTTTTTGATATCCTAGCAGCCTTGCATACGGATCTTAATTTCCCCACAACCTAAACAAAAACACTACAAAAACACTACCTAGGTAACTCTGTGCAAAAATATACTAAACATGGAATTTCGTGGTGAGAGATTCACTGTGAATCTTTCCGATGATGAGGATGAAATCGAATCCGGTTCAACTATTCCATCGAACAATACCCCTTCATTTACCTCTCCCTTCGTCGCAGATATCAAAGAACGTTCTACAAAACCACCAACAGCTCCTCAATTAAAAACTTCAACAACAGGCTTTCCCGAACATAAAAAAAGGATACGAGTATCAGCATTCAAAAAACAAAGGGCGGGTAACGCAAACGATTCGGTGGCATGCATTCCAAATGCAGCGGTAGCAGATTCTCCCAATGCTTTCGGAGTTCCACCTTCTCAGGGACGTCCAACGGGCGCAGAGACGGCAGCTACTCAGGAGGACGATTTCAGTATCGAAAAGGAAAGGAAAAGAATAGATGAGGAGAATAAAATGAGAATAGCTTCTATGTCAAAGGAAGAAATTGAGCAAGAACAAGAAGACTTACTCGCTACTTTAGATCCTTCTTTGATCCAACGACTTTTGAAGAGAGCCAATTTTGATGACGGACGTGGAGATACGGGAATCGATCCCCCATCTTTGAATCAATCTCTAAAGAACGATGAGACCAAAACTATACCTCCGGAAAACAAAGATCAAGCCACCCCTGCACCCAAACCAGAAGGAAAGTCAGTCGCGCCTCAGAAGTCTGTGAGATTTGAAGAAGATGAAGAACCGGCAAAACCCATAGATCTAAAACCAGCATCAGAGCCTGCTTCAAGCGTTCCTGAACTTCCTCAACCATCTATACACTTCCCGACCGCTTCCGCTGTTCCAGACTTAGACCCAAACGACCCTTCGTTTCTCGAGAACCTACATCAGAAATATTATCCATCTCTTCCCGCTGATCCTTCAAAGCTCGCTTGGATGGCACCAATACCCACACATGGTTCGGTAGCAGACCAAGAATCTCCTTACTATCCAGCAGCGGAAGCTTTGGCAGCTTCAGCTCTTCGATTTGATTTTAGAGGAGGATTGTTACCACCCAGAATCGCGAGGGCTATGCCAATTACCAAAGGGCTACATCATCATGGTGAGGCTCCCGAAGCTGCTGGGTATACAATTCCAGAATTGGCAAGATTAGCTCGCTCTGCGTTCCCAGCTCAAAGGTGTATTGCATTCCAAACTCTAGGGAGATTCCTATATAGGCTCGGCAGAGGCGAGTGGGGAGATCCGGGTACTGAAATGCCAAAGGGTCTATGGAGGATCGTGGAAGAGGGCAAAGTTATTCAGACTCTTGAGGAAGCTGCTAATACTGAGGGGGGGCACCAAGGCAGCAAAGCCTACGCGATAGAAGCTTTATGGCTTTGGCAGAAAGGTGGTGGACATATTTGGAAAGCTGATTGACGAGTTATGAGAAATGATCTTTGGCCTAATGTTTATGATGTGTACAAAAGATCCTTGGAAATCAGCATGAGTTTTTATATCATGATATGGTGACGATTCGCAATCAAGGTGATTGTGTTAGACCTATCTGCCTATTATTTGCAAAAACATCATTTCGATGTCCAAACGCCCACAAACATGTATACCCATTCTATCAACCCAGAAAAGAATCTTATGGTACAATATTCAAGTCTGAGTACAACATTCGTTGCATGGCCAGATTCCGGGAGAACGAATAGGCTAAGAAATAGAAAGTCCAAATACCATGGTTTTGAGAATCCACAAGTAAGTTAAAGCGAATTGGTACCAATTTTTTAAGCTTTTGCATCAAAAAGTTCTCTTGCCTCACTCCATTTCACACCATCAATCGTAAATTATTACGACAGGGTCGGCTCTCAGCAAGAGCCTCGCTAGTAAGATTTCATGTTATGAACCGCCATGTCAAGCAGTCGCGCTTTCCAATTTTAACAGGAGGGAAATATCACACCTCTTTCTTAACTTTACATGTCTCTTCAATACCATAGGCCTTCTGCCCTGATTTCTTATTTCCTCTTCTATCAAAATTTCCAGTTATAAGTACATCCATTAATTCTTCAATACTTTTCTCGTATCCTTCACTGCATACTAAATCATCTAGCTTTAGAATTAGTATCATATTGATAGAAATCGTGCTTATTGTTTATCGCCGAGTATCATTTCGTTTTGACTGAAAGTCAATAGGCCGTTCTGGGATATTTTTGGACTTTGGTGTGGCAGATATTTTTTTTATAACCTGGTCTGGTTCAGTCACCTGTTATTAGGATTCAACGTCTACCCCAACAGCTTTGGCGTTGAAGGTCATGAAACTACCACACGCACAACCACGACCGATGACGATCGAACAGGAAGGTGAGGAAATAGAACATGTGAAGCGGAAGAGGAAGAAATCGACGAAGAGGAGGGCTGATTCGGTGATTGATGGAGAGAGTGGCATGGCACCGCTGGAGGGAATGGCACCCTTTAATGATACCAATATTGTGTCGCCATTGGAGGAAAAACATGACCCAGAAGAAAAGCATGCCACTGTAGAATCTTCAAAGAACATACATGAGAAGGGGCGGCAATATTCGGGTAAACGGGGGAACACACGGGCGCGTTTCATTGATCGTGATGACCTCATTAGACTATACGTTGGCAATGTCCCGTACAATCGTCGTACCTTTCACGCCCCCAAAGTCCTTCTTCGTGCCAAAGTCAAATACTTTGATGACCTTTTCACGCGGAGCCCCGAGCTCAGGCATATGAATCTTCCTGAGAAAGAACCAACTTCCTTTGCTTTGTTTCTTGACTGGATTCACCGCGGGGTATACGCACCTTTGGATATCGAAGAGGGACTTATTCCCTTTCGGAGTCGCATCATCCTGTATGGTCTAGGAGTTGAATACGAACTCCAAGAACTTATGGATTATACCATGACCGTTCTCATCACAAATTATGCAATGCATGATGAATTGGCGTTCGACGAAGAATACGCAAATTTGATATATCTGGATACTGATGACGGTTCTAAACTTCGTTCGTTTGTATCTTACTCATTGGCGATTAGCATTTTAGCTATGGGTGATTTTGCAGAGAAACAGGCCTGGATGATGGAATCTGGCCATCCGGAATTGTGGAGGGATGTATCGAATTGGATGAATGTTATTAAAAAAGGGAGCTTCGTGACTCCGTCCGTTTCTTCTTCATCTCCTAAACCTTTGGCACTTTCAAAGTGTATTTTTCATGTCCATGATGTAGGAGCGGCATGCGAATTCATGGGTGATATATTCTAATGGGGTTTATGAAGTATTGTGTGGTCGTTAGAGTTGGCACTGGAAGAAATGTTTAAAGTGCTGCGTGTATTCATGATCATGCGTTTGTACTGGGGATTTTTGTCGATATGCTCCCCCACATTCATTCATTTGTGGATGATATATTATAGTGGTTGAATCAAAGAACTTGGTATGAGCACTTGTGCCAGCTGCTTATATCTCTCCAATTCAGTGTGTTTTTCTTTTTCGCATGAAACATCATCTAATATACATCCGATTACCTAACATATTTCGTCGTTAAGGAAGTTTTTAATTTCGTTCCTTCATAAAACTACGTTGTAGCCAATCATATGCGTAACATCATAGTAAGTTACATTGTAACTTAAACTGCCCTTTTCTTTGGGTCTCCATCGACTTCACCAGTGCTACTAGCACTGGGCGTCTTCAACCCTTCGCCCTCGACACTATCCACAGCACCTGCTTGCTCATCCTCATCCCACGCATCTTCCATATTCTCATCCCAATTATCGACTTCTTCATCTAGTGTCCTCGATGCCGCGGCCACACCACTCTCCTGTGCTCCCACCCCCTCTCCCAATTCCAAATCTTGCTCTTCATCCCCGGGTACAACATGATATGTCTTTGCCAATCGCTTACGCTCCAACATCCGCAAATGATACCAACTACACAATGCGACGCCAGCTAGCGAACCTACGATATTGGCGACGATATCGTAGAAATCAAAGGTTCTACCATTGGGCAAGAAACCCTGGAGAAATTCGGAGCCGACTCCGAGAATACCGGTGCAGATTATTAAAGTAAAGTTGAGGTTTCTTCGACGACTGGTGTCGAGTATCCAATAGAAGACGACGGTGAGGATGAAGAAGGTTATGGTGTGCAGGACTTTGTCGTTAATGACTGCGTCGACTTGGATGGATGTCAAACCCGCATAACCAGCGAGTAGAAGGAGGAACAGGAATGCTCCTATTGTGACAAGATTGTATTAGTTTTGGAGATCTCTGGGGACATGGGGAAGGGATTATGGATAGGATATCGTATGGTGTGGAGAAGGAGGGGAGGACATGGAACTAGGAGGGGGAACTAAAGTATGATTTACCTGCAAAGGGTAGCCTTATGCGCATTTTCTTGAAAGTCCTCGAGCCCTTTTCTTTTCTTTTGTAGTAAATTGGATTTCCTCGAGTTTAAAAAAGCATCACTGCTAGTTTTTAACTAACTTGTATGGGTATTTGAGGTCTTGAGATAGTTGATTTCCTTATGTATTATGTTGAGACAAGCTCTCTCTTCTTGTGTTCAAAAAGAGTTCAGAGCTTCTGGTTAAACCTGGCAACTTGCAGATTCCTTCTCCATTTCCCATGTGGGTTGGCTGCAGCTCGAAATCACACCTGAGGTTCAATTTCTTTCCAATGGTTAGTCAGTCTACTTCGTGCACCTATCAAAATTCTTGCACAGACCAATATCTTCAATGTTGAATATGGAGATTCAGTACGAGGTAATCCTTAATTCGACCTATACATGGGAAAATAGATAGATAATTGAAATGTATATATTTATGTTTGTAAATTGTGATGTATTGTAATTATATACGAATTTTGAAGATATTTCAGGAGTGAGAACATGGAATTCATGAGGAAATGGTGGTCCAAATGTTGCTCAATTCATTGTCTTTTCAATACACTACGAGTGCTAGATTTCTAGGTAAGGGAATCACAGACAACGTCCTACAACCACCAAATCTAACCTCATCTCAAGAACTTCATCAAACCATCAACATCAACGCCATAAATTAATCAATATTTTGCGCAAATCTAATACAAAGATGCGCACAATATCGAATCCAATTTAAATCACGAAAAGGCGACAACTTTAAGACGGTTTGTCGCGACCTAGAGATTTGACGTTATGGGCGGCGGAGAGAGGGGACTTTTGTCTCGCTCTGGGGTATCCGGACACAACTCTTCCATCACAAATGGCACATCATGGTCACCTTCCTCATCGAATGTAATTCATTCCCAAAAGACTTACCAAAATAAAAACAATACTCCTCCGCGATCGCATACTCCAAGTATATTCGATGCCACAATGGCTGACTCGGCCAACGTACAGGAGGAGGAAAGTCAAAGGACAATATTTAAAGAATTATATCGCCGCAGCGAGGCAAAGTTGGCGGGATTATTTGGAGGTGGAGATTCTCCTGTAGATGTTAATGAAGATCATGATGTCTCGGCACAAAATACACAATTGGTCGAAGATGCAACCGCCATTGAACCGGCTAAGCAAGCACAACCACCAAAGGAACCGGCGCGCGCCATAGACGAAGACAATTATGATGATGATGATGACGAGGACGACGAGGATGAACAACAAGATTCCCCCTCAAAGGCAAGAAGCGCGAATGCTTTGTTGTCGCCTTCGAAGTCGGGGAGTTCTCCCATCCAATCTGACTTATCCCCCTCAAAGAACGCGGAACAAAATAAAGATGATGCGGCGAGCGACCAACCTAAAACTTCTGAAGATGCGCGCAAGAAATTGGAAGAGGAGAAGAAGGCCGTCGAGGATGCTGCCAAGCGCAGTTTCAATACCATATTCTATACATTGGAGAATGATCGGATCGCCATGCTGGAGCAGCAGCGGCTGGAGGAATCCGAAAGGCAAACAGACGCGGAAATGGACAATAATGGCAATGCTGGACCTGCCAATAATCGACAAGCCGAACAACATAGTTCCCTGGCCAGTGCCGAGATGGGCGCATCGAGTCTGACGTTGAAGAATCTCTTTGCTCGCATCGACGCCAAGCGTGACAGGGTCCAAGCTACGGATCTAGAGTTGAGAGCCTTGATCAACGAGGTCCGTAAGAATAGAAGTAAATGGGCCAGTGAGGACAATGTTAACCAGGAAGAGTTGTACGAGGCTGCGGATAAGGTTTTGAGTGAGCTCAAGGCTATGACAGAATACTCGGCTCCTTTTCTTGTCAGAGTGAATAAGCGCGAGGCTCCTGATTATTACAATGGTAATTTTCATGGCTCATACATAAGTGAATTTTGCCGCTGACATGAAATAGTTATCAAGCACCCTATGGACCTCGGCACAATGACTAAGAAGTTGAAGACACACCAGTACAGATCGAAGAGTGAATTTGTTGCCGATCTCGACTTGATATGGGAGAATTGCTTGAATTACAATGGCGCAGATAAACATCCTTTGCGAAGAAATGCGGAGAGCATGAGGAAAGAGGCAGCAAAACTTATACCCTTGATTCCAGATCTTGTTATTCGACCTCGAGCAGAAGTAGAAGCAGAGGAACGTCGCAAACAAAACGGAGGGGATGATGCCGATGAAAGTGACGATGAACCTATCATGTCTTCTAGAGGTCGGGGTGAAGGTGGTCGAGGTGTAAAGGGGCATGGCAAAGCACGGAAGAATACTTCCAGGCGTGAAGAAAGCACCCCGGGCATCGATCAAAAACCTGCTATTCAACTCAATGGCGTTCTTGGAAACCTCAATCAGGATGGCTCGGAAATGGATGGTAGTCAGAATGGCTTTTCTACTCCGATTCCGGGTGGTTCAGTAACACCTGGCGGCATGAATGGTGTCGCTAGTCAGGGTGATGGTATGGATATTGATGCCCCTTCAATCAATGGCATGGGTATGCAAGGATTTGCGGCAGAAAATATCTATGAAGATGAAGAGTATAAAATCTGGAAGCAGGTCACCAAGAAAAATCGTGCCATGGTCGCTAAAGATCGAAACCGATTATTCAAAGGTGATAAGTTGAATCCAGATGAACCTGCTCTTCTACGAAGCAAAGCCGGAATGAGAAGGTGGCTGCGCCAACGGAAGCTGGATGATCCCAATAGCTCGAATGTCGAAGGCGCCATTGAAGATAAAAAAGCGAAACAGGGCGCAGAGACTCTTGCCGAAGGTATGGAGGGCGAAGAAGAACAGTTCTTGCCTGATTATTATGATCCGCTATCAGCCATTCCAGATATCAACCCGAGATTACAATGGGTGGAAGATGCGGATGGTAATCTGGTTGAACAGTCGGGAGAATTTCTTCGAATGGTACCTGCTGGACATTTTACCGCACCGAAAAGTTTCTTGACTGGCAAAGTTGAGGCCAATATGAAGCAAATGCAAGAAACGAGAAAGTTGTGTTCCAAGATTGGTGTTATAAAGCAAATGCAATTGCAGGCGCAGGTAAGATTGAGATGGCTTTGTCAGGAGATTGAATTTTACTAATTTTCCATGCAGATGTATAACAATCAGTTTCCCAAGTATGAGCCTGAGCCCTTCGTAGAAACAGATATCGAACCACATGTCACTTCAGATGATGGTCCTATCATGTCTTCATGGGTTTGTAGAGCTGCAATGCAACGATCTGTCGCCAAGCTTTGCTATCATGCTGGGTTTGAAGAATTGCAACCGTCTGCTTTAGATGTTATAACTGATATTGCTGGAGATTTCTTTGGCAAAATTGTCAAAACCTTTGGTGTTTATCGAGAAGCGCATAAAGTCCCTGCTGCACCTGGCACCGGAAGTAAATGGCAAGAACGTTATACCAACGAAGAAGTCGTCTTGCATAGTTTGGGTGAAAATGGTATGGATATAGAAGCCTTGGAAAGCTACGTTAAAGATGATGTTGAGCGTCTCGGAACCAAACTTTCGGTCATGCATGAACGCATGAAGGCTCATCTTACAGATCTACTCAGACCCGCTCTGCAAGATAATAGTCAAGATGGATCCGGTGCATTCAACGAAGGCAGTGAACAATTTGTCGGTGGTGATTTTGCAGCAGAACTGGGCGAAGATTACTTCGGTTTCAAGGCTCTTGGTTTGGATAGTGAATTCTCAATGACAAGTCTTGGCGTGCCACTCCATCTCCTCCATACGAGAGTTCGTAGCGCCTACCAAGGACCCACCGCTGCAGCGCCCCAAGCCGAAATATTCGCACAACTCGAACCTTTACCACCTATCACAAAGGAAAGCATCACTAGTCAAATCGGTCTGGTCAAGAATTTCTTCCTCGCTAAATTACATGCGAATGATGACGAACCGCTATTAGAAGACGAGGAACTCACTGGGAAGCAAAAACCAACTCGGCCACGTCTGGGTCCGACGGGTAAAATTACAAGCCCAAGAAAGAGACCTCTTAAAGAACAGAGTGGTAATGCGAAGAAGAAGAAGAAATTGGATAATGGATCAGCAGTCGATTCGCAGTTGTCGATTAAGACGGGTGGAAGTGGAAGTCCGCAAAAGGGTAAGGGTGAGAAGGGCAAATCAGGATTGTCAAACGGAAATGCGGGGAGTGTGGAGGAGAGCATGGATGGGAATAGTCCGGTGGAAAAAGATGATGGGGCGACGATTCCAATGAGCCCGGAGAGTATTGGGGAGAGGTAATAGGGTTGTGTGGGGGGAGGATGGGCTATATAAAAGTTTTTGGGTGGTTGGTTGGTTGTATCGGGCTTTGCGTATGCATAACGGTGGTGTTGTTGGTGGCTATTTCTTGGAGGGGGAGAGTAGAGTTGGATGGGATGGATATGATGGGATGTACACATTCACGATCCCATATTTTTCTTCGAATCAGATCGAGGAAAGTAAAGGAACACGGGAAGGACAAGAGTGAAATGTGAAGTGTGCTCGCTGGTTGAATCCACTCACAGAAAACAACCCGAGCATCAAGCATTCGGCATCATGGATAGGAAAGGGCGGACAGTATGATAGCAGAAAGAAAGAACTCAATATACTAGTACATATGGGAAAGGGATGGATGGGCGGATGGGCGGTCTTTTCCAATGGTACCAGCTGGCTCCACATAGGAGATGCTCATCTGGGTAGGATAGGGTAGGGTAGGGTAGGGTGGGAAACTTTGATATCACCATGAATTTTAAGAGAGCGCGCCGAGCAATTCGAGCAGAGCAATTCAGTTAATTAGTTCGTATTATATGTATTAAGAATTATCCCTTTTTCTCATTGCATGGTGTTTTTTTGTTGCCTTTTGCTTTTTGCGTCTTGCTCCTTATGTTTTATGTCTTGCGTCTTGGTCTTGAGTTTGAGTTTGATGGGTAGGGTAGGGTCGGGTATGGTAGGGTAGAGTAGGGGCGCTTGGGCTTGAAAGGGCAGACAGGTAGAGATGGGAAAGAATGGGAAGGGAAGGGAAAGGGAAAGGGAATAAAGAGTTTTCGCTTGGACGGGTGTGATATCTGATGTTCATTTTTTGGTAAACAATGAAGGGAGGATGTGAATAGATGGACGATCAAACTCCTTTCTTGTTGGGCATCTATATTTGTTCGTTTGTTTGTTTTTGGAAGTGCTGTGTGCATGGATGGGGAATAGGACAGGATGGGATGGGATGGGATGGGATGTGTATATTTTGGGAATTTTTCTTTCTGGACGAGGGGTCGAGAGGATGAGAGGACGAGAAGATGATTCATGAGTAGAGTATGAGTATGAGTATAAGATGTGTGGATGGGGTTTCTGGGTTGTATGCTAGGTAGTAGGTGGGGATGTTGGTTAGTAGATTGGATTAGATTTGGTTTGTTTGGTTTGGTTAGGGAGTTGAGAGGGGAAGGGGAATGGGAGGGGAAAAGGGGGGAGGGGAAGAGGAAGGGAGAGGGAAAAGAGGAAAAGCATATGCGAATGATATTTATATTTATATTCAAGAATCAAGAAAGATGATGCGATGCGAAGTTGTGCGAAGCTATGAATTGGGATAGGGATGGGGATGTGCGAATAAGTCAAATTTGTATTCTCGAGAAGGGGGGGGGGCAGATGGAGTTTGATGTTTTCGCGGGGGAGTCCGAGATTCGATCTCTGAGTAGAAGAGGTGTGTGGACTGGACTGTCGGGCATCTCTTTGATTGGGAATCGATTCGGGAGTGGGAAGTTGGAAATGGGAACGGAGAGTTAGATAGTTAGATCTGCGGAGCTGGCTGGCTGGTAGGAGCACTTACTTAGGAATGGAACCATTAGGAAAATTATATGGATATTTATATTGTTACTACATGGTATTTTGGTGTGTTGAGGTGTGCTTGTGTGACTGTAACTGCTGTGTAATACCTAGATGGCTTTGAAGAACCTTCTAGAGAGAGCTTTGTTTACAAGGTTGAGATTCAAACATCGATCCCAATGAGCTCTTAACCCACATATCCACATGTGACTGGATGAGTACTTATGTATCAAAATCAAGAGGTCTTTGTGCTAATTATGAATACGCGGGAAGAGAATGAAATCTTGTATGGTCAAAGTCACTTCTTGCTCGCTCTACTATGAATACGTCATACGCATATCGAGTACGTATGAAACGTAGTAAATGGATATCTAACGCCCTTGGCCATGCAAATGCTCCGGTACATACATACTTTTGTGTATATGTTTTATACATTCCTGATGATATTAACGCCCGCCTGCCTCACTTTTGCTTGATTTCTTGAAGTACTTTTGATGTATGTTTGCTAGCTGGTGGGGATTTAGGCAGCGACTTGGGGTTGGGCCCCTTGGGTCTCGGATTGGAGTTTTATTATCTGGAGGGAGTGTTAGTTGGGGGTTTGGGGGGAGAGTGGAAAGGGGGAACATGCCTCCATCTTCAAGCCGTCACTTTTATCTTGTACATCTTTGATAGCTTGTTCGACTCGTTTTCTAAGTAGGCGAGAGACAAAAAGTATTAGAAATTTATTTGTTCTCAAATTCATCTGGAAGGATTGCTCCGAAACTCCATTTCAATAGTTCTGCAGAAGAATGTATAGAATGTAAAGTATAGGAAGAACAGATAAAGTACGCACATTTCCTTCTCAATAAATTCTAATCTTCCGTCAACGGCCATAACAGCTTCGGTTTTATCTTGCTTTAGGAGGACCGGGCCGACGAGCTTGTAGATGTTGGAGTCGGAGGAGAGGGCGGAGAATTCCTGAGGGTAGCGGGGTTAGAGCGATTCTGGGATTGGAATTGAGAGAGGGTCGGGGGATGGAAAGGTGCGGAAAATGCATGGGAATGAGAGGAAGGGGAGATGTACTTTTTGAACGCTCTTGTTTTCTTGTTGTTGGGATTCGAGCTTTTGGCGGGAAGAAATGGAGGTTTGGAGATCTGGGGGAGGTTAATATATGGCGGGAAGAAGTAAAGGAGAGGAGAGGTGAAAATGACCTGTTTGGAGTTTTTGATATTCCTCGGTGAGAGCTTGGAGACGCTGCTGCTGTTCTGCCATGGTGAGGATGTGAGAGTATTTGGTTTCTGGTCTGGAGCTTTGAGGAGTTGAATCGGCTGATTATGCTCTGCGAAGATTACTTTTTTCTGTGCGAGGAAAGCTGCAAATTATACCAATAGATTGCGATTATGAGTGCCACAAATCGACCGTCTTATAATGCAGTCGTAGAGAATTAAAATAATTTGTCTGTAAATAATATTCCAATATCGAAATTTCGTAAGTTTCTCTTATCCAGTATCAAATTATTGAGATGATGTCTAGCGCAATCGCGGGGCAACCAAAACACCGCCAAGCTCACAAGCTCAAGCGATAACCTAGACTTTCGAATTCTCAATCCCCTCCACAGATTCATACCCCAAGATACATAGGACGAGAATACTGGGCGCATAGAGAATTAATATATCGGTTCTGTCTGTTAATATTCGTTCCTACAGCAGTCCCACAGAGTTTAATTTGTGCTCTCTTTGTTGACCAAGGTTATCGTCGTCATTCTACCAAATTCGAGACTTGTTCAAGTACAAGTACAACGACATTCAAACCAAACGTCAATCTTGGTGTCCTTTGACAAGAAATAGGAGCACCGTGTAAATAATCGCCTGGAGTTCCATTACTATCGAAGCAAGCTTCTGTATCTAGACATCAACATCAACACTCGCAAACCCCACCCTCAAGATGTCGAACACCGATTTCCTTGGGCGGGCCATAGACGTGGTTAAGAAAGCCATCGAAGCCGACACCGCAGCGGAATATGATAAAGCATATCAACTCTACTACCAATCTCTTGAACTCTTCATGCTCGCTCTCAAATGGGAGAAAAATGCCAAATCCAAGGAAATGATCCGCGCCAAAGCCGGCGAATACATGGAGCGAGCCGAAAAATTAAAAACACATCTTGCAGATGCGGAAGGCAAACGAAAGAAACCCAGTATGATGGGAGCCAATGGGAGTTCGATGGGAGGAAAATCAAATGAAGAGGAAGGGGATCCAGAAAGTAAAAAATTGAGAAATGCATTGCAAGGAGCCATTCTACAGGATAAACCAAATATCAAGTGGGAGGATGTAGCGGGTTTGGAGGCCGCAAAGGAGGCGCTCAAGGAGGCTGTCATTTTGCCAATTAAGTTTCCGCATTTGTTCACGGGAAAAAGACAACCGTGGAAGGGTATTCTGCTTTATGGACCACCGGGAACAGGAAAGAGTTATTTGGCCAAGGCAGTAGCTACGGAAGCAAACAGTACGTTCTTCAGTGTGAGCAGTTCGGATTTGGTCAGTAAGTGGATGGGAGAGAGTGAAAGGTATGTTTCCCAGATTTCTATCATGGAGCTGTATGCATATCTGACAATTCAATAGATTAGTCAAACAGCTGTTTACCATGGCCCGCGAAAACAAACCCTCTATCATCTTCATCGACGAAGTAGACGCTCTTTGTGGACCCAGAGGAGAAGGAGAATCAGAAGCCTCGAGACGTATCAAAACCGAAATGCTTGTCCAAATGGACGGTGTAGGAAGAGACAGCAGAGGCGTATTAGTTCTAGGTGCTACCAATATTCCCTGGCAACTAGATGCTGCCATTCGACGTCGTTTCCAACGCCGTGTTCATATTTCCCTCCCAGATCTTCCCGCACGAACTAAAATGTTCGAGATCAGTGTTGGAACTACTCCTTGTGAATTAGTGGCCTCTGATTATAGAAAGTTGGGAGAACTGAGTGAGGGCTACTCGGGAAGTGATATCAGTATTGCGGTTCAAGATGCTTTGATGCAACCTGTACGGAAAATCCAAACTGCTACACATTATAAAAAGGTAAAGTCTTCAATATCACTCAATGATCTCCTCTCTCAATAGAAGATGTGACTAACTCCCCAAAAGGTCATGTCCGATGGAATAGAAAAACTAACTCCCTGCTCACCCGGCGACGCAGGCGCCATGGAAATGTCTTGGACAGAAGTCGATTCGGATAAGCTTCTCGAGCCACCTCTCCAAGTAAAAGATTTCATCAAAGCTATCAAGGGGGCTAGACCCACCGTTTCTCAAGAAGATATTCAAAGGAGCACGGATTGGACCAATGAGTTTGGTAGTGAAGGTGCTTGATTATGTTTTGCCTTGATACTTAGTAATAGCAAGAAAAGAAAACATAGCTACGAGGAGTGGTTGGGGGAGAGGAGTATGGGAAGGGGTATGATGGCGAAGAAGGCGTTTATAAATGGATAGCGTTCTAAACTTAAATGAACGTCCGGCACAAGTCGATTTAAATGAATGCTACGAGTTAAGAAAGGCGAAGAGCTACAAGAATACAATTACATATATGTCAATAATGTCAAGCAAGTCTCACAGATTGATAATTCAAGATTCAGTCCAGGTCACATGCAAAAAGAGAGATCATCCGTAGAAGTAATGAGTTATATGCTTTTTTCCAATTTTATGCACCTCATAGTGTCTAGCCAAGCCATATAAAATACCACCACAAGCCAGAGCTTCTACGGTAAGATTGTTAACAAAAAAGTAGTCCTCAACGCCCATAATAACACAGCTATACTCCGCCATTGATGACCCAGCTGCCCGAAATTTACAAGATGAGATGATAGGAGAAAGAAAGAAAAGGAGAAGTACGTCTAGACCATGTTTACAATGATGAAGGCGACATTTATTCCGCCTTGCTCTTCTTCTTCTTTTTCTTCTCGCCCTCTTCTTCTCCGTTGGCTTCGCTGTGTCTACGCTTTTTGTCCTTCTTCTCACTCTTTTCGCTCTTGTCTTTCTTCTCCTTCTTCTCTTTCTTGTCTTTGGATTTCTTCTCTTGCTTGGAGACGGAGGTTGGGGCGATGTCAGCCATTTCGGTGTCTTCAGCGGTTGGGTCTTCAACGTTGATGTCACCGAGAACAGCATCCATTGCTTTTTTCTATCAAAATATGTTAGTCAATAGATCACAATTGGAAATTTCTCAAGGTCCTTACCATAGCATCTTGGTTCTTTGTTGGTGCGGTACCAGTAGCATAGAAATCTAATCTTTCTTCGACTTGGGCTCTCAAGGCCTCACCGAATTTGTTGGTTGGTGCCTCAGAGAAGTTATCGATTCTGCTTGCAATACTGCACTTGTTGGCCAAAAATCTGGAGATACGTCCCTTGTTCTTTGCGCCTGCACGACCAATGAAGCTGGAGTGGTAGATCAATCCATATTTAGGTGTGTTACCCTTGGTCTTGAGTGCTCTGAACAAGGCCTTCTCAGCACCGAGAATTTGAACAGTGGAAGCTGGGTATTTGGACAGGTTGGTAAGGGAACCGGCGTGAGAGATAAGTCTGGCGGCAACAACTTCACCGATCAAAGCGGCCAAGTTAGGTGCAACAATTGCCATTTTGTCGGTCAAGTATTGGAAAAGGGACCTTCTGTATTCGGCGAGCTTGACGACACGGTTTGCAAATGCGGAAACATTCTCCATATCGTTGACTGAAATATCTTGTCCCATAGAAACCTTTGCAGCATCAATGATCGATTGCGCTTTATCTCCATCATCGTCAACAAGGGCGGCAATATCGTGTAAATCTTCGTCGGTCAAGTTCTTCTTGTTACCAATTGCCAAAGCAAGTTTGGCATATGTGTGGTTATCCGAGACGAGTCGGACAAGTTCTGGGAAGTGCCATCCGTACCATTCACGGACACGCATGGAGAAAGTGTTAACGGCCTTGTCGAGGTGATCCAAAGTAGCGATAGCTTGAATAATGTGGTTATCGTTCTTCTGGACTGAGAACTTAACCTTAGCGCGCGAATATGCGTGTCCAAGACCCAATTGAGCTCTCTCGACATCACCCTCTTGTAAACCCTTCAACAACTTTGGTGCGTGCAATCGCAATCCTCTGAGTAAGTCTGCGACAACCTCGGAAGTTTCACCAGTCTCACAAGAAACACCTGGAAATTCCTCCTTGATGCTACCAGCCAAAGTCTTGTCGGAAACACCGAGAATGGTCTTCTTCTTCTTCGATGGCTTTGGCATGTTCAATTCCAAGTTCGACTTCAAGTAATCGGAAAGTACACCCTCGGAGATCATGTTAATATTTTCGAGCGCCTCAGCAGCATTTCTAGAGTAATTGTCAATTCAGACTCTCCGCTCTGCAAAGCATTGAATAGCTAACCTGTATGGCGCAAAATTGACAAGCTTGACCATTTTGCCAAATTTCGCAAGATCTTGACCTGCATCTTGAACCTCCTTCAATCGATTGCCAATTGTGTCAGCTTGGTGCACAACCTGAAAGATTGCGAAACCAGTGGCCGACTCATGGAGAAGATAATCAACGGCAGACATCTTGTCGATATAATGTTGTCGTTGTTGGTGGTTGACTTGTTGGGTTGAAAGTTAAGCTTCCACAAATTTTCAGAAGCTCCTAGGATTATTTTTTTCGTCGTGGGATGCCCGTGAAATGCGCTAGGCTCAAAAAATTCCCAGTAGTTTTTGCCGATTTGTCACGTGCCATGATTCGCTTGGTCTTTACACTTTCAGGCGAACCAGGTGCGAAGTGGAATCATACCTAGGTACTTCACATGGATGCTCCTACACACCAGAACTCAATTACTTCAACGGCAACTACTAAGTAATCACATACGAACTATCAACATCGATTTACTCAACTTGCCATTCACGACCACCTCTTGAGAGATTAGAATAACTTTTATCAAGGTAAGGCCCAACCAAAAGCACACAATATCTAGCGGAGATGTATTTGATTTCCATCAGAGCTTTGGAATAGTTCGACAGTCTCATTTTGAACACTTTCATAGGGACTCTTTGATTGAATTCTGCGTCGCAAGCGTAGTTTGATGCACCACAGTAACGCACATAACCAAGATGGTTTGATAATTCGTTAAATATACAGCTTTGGAAGCTCGTTGCTCAACACGCTTTGCTTTCTTTTCTTCTTTGTGTCAATTTGTTCCTTTTGAGATGGTAGCTTTCTAGTAGATACCCTTACCAAAAGACACCAATCAGAATCGATTTCGTGGAAGCTTGTTTCACCTTTTTCCAGAGTTGTGCCATTGATGCAGTAGCTCACTCTCGCGTGTAATTCCTTGTTGCTACAGTAAAACCTCTCTATCAGGATCTCCAATATAAGGATAATCTCTTTATAAGGATATATCTTTCGGTCCCCCAAAAATTTAGGTTTGAGAATGGTTGTATCCACTTCTTCGTCGTCAAGATGGATTCCTACTCCTCTCAAAGCACTCTCATGCCCAGATAATGTCTATATTTGATAACCAAAGATGGAGAACAAATGCAAGTGGGATAGCAGCAATACTGTCAATTCAAACCATGAAGGCAAGCATCATGAGATAATAATGCTTCACTTACTTGTTTTCATTTGTTATGTGAATCGTATTTCAGTCGCATCTCCTATTAATTATACCACATCCATATCTTGAATTCTGTACTAACACGAAATTGGTAGATTCTCAAATCGTTGTTGGTGATGAAATGACGAGCAACCAAGCTATTTCTCAATGCAACAAACCTATGCAAAATCTCACTCCCGACCTTTGCCATAGCTCTGTCCAGGTTGTCAACCGCCCTCCCGCTACAAATGTCATCCAGGATGTTCAGCTAGGCCCTGTTGACAATCCAAACACCATCCAACAGTCCCTGCAACACATGAGGATTGTGCCAGCTAATACAAAGATGGAAAAAACCCTTCCGCCGGTCACACTCGAACACAGGACAGAGACGGAACGCGTTTTCACTATCTTCTCTTCCCTCCCTAAGGAAGTACAGCTCCAAATATGGAAAGAAGCAATCCTCCAAGATGACCTCTGCCATGTCACCGAAGTGTTCTACGTTTCAGATTCAAATACGGCACAACCAAATCCTCGATTCGTTCCAAACAGACAACCTTCTCCCCTCTTTTTCACCTGTCGAGCCTCACGTGAAGTGGCCCTTGAAGAATTCAATACTCTTTTTTTGCAATACGGATACAAAGACCTCCGAGCTCCATCTATACCTGTCTACTCTTGGTGCTTTGATGTCATTTATCTTCAATACAAGTCTGTAACCAATCGCTCCCGCGACTTCACGCAAAATGTTCTTGATGCACCATATATTGTCCTCAATGCCGTCAATCAAGGTATCACGAAGCTTGCGGTCAATCTATGTTATTGGTCCTGCCAGGCTTTGCTCCGAGAATTCGATATCTTTAAGAAGCTCGATCATTTGTATATTGTGGTTGAAGATCCGGACGGTGCTGAGCCGCATCGTTACAACACAGGTTATGTTCCTAAAGGAAGACGCTTGTGTATGTGCAAAGAGCTTCCGGAGTCTAGGAATATTTCCTTGGAAGAAAGTCAGATACTTCCTACATTGAAACAAATCTTTGCACATATGCAAAAGGACGACCTAGAATGGGTGCCGCCAACTGTGGAGGTGGTGGGCATGAGGGCGTTGTAGAATAATAATGGAGAGGCGTTAACTGGATAATTTACGATAGGCACACGGATCCAACGATGGGCGTGCTCTGGGGGAAGAAAGTACCGAGTTCAACATTTGGGAACAGCGATTTACCAATCGACGATGATACATTCTCAAATTATGCCGACATAGGGAAAAATCCAAGTGTAGTTTTAATCAAAAGATTTAATTTTTGATGATTTTGATCATATTTACGCTGGTGGTGCAATGTCTCGAAAACCCAAATTCTGAATGTGCGTTCTGCGAAAAGAATCTTATCATGTTTTGGGTAGGGACCTTCATCACAATAAGAACTGTTGGATACTTAGATAAGAAAGGATAAATGTCACAAGCAAGTGAAGACACAGTAGTTGGTATCATACCTCGAAATTCATCCGTCTACTTCAAGTGAGGAAATGAATGGTCGATATAACTGACCATACATGCATTGATGGTGTGGTGTTCTGAAACTTGCATTTGATGCTTCCTCCAAGCATGGCATTGATCTGCGTATGATTGCAGACTGAGCCAAAGTATAGGCTCTCTCCCACCTATAGAAGCAATAATTCTTTATAATGTTCTTCACCCTTTACGAATATCTCCGGAACCAACGCCTTCATTTTAGGGAGATATCCGCAAGCCTTAATACTACTCAATCTCATGAAAGAAATAATATACTGACCATGAAAGAAAATTAATGGGCAGCTTGATGTCATTCATCATAGATAATGTAGCAGCGGCTCTATGCAGATGAAATACCAATAATAAAGGATAAGACGAAGCCGCACGTCGAAACTAATGCAAGCTCCCGAAATCCCTGTAGGTCCAAATTCCCGCCCGCATTTTTTCAATTATTGGGCTAGTTATGGTCGATGGCGCACCTCCTAGATCCTTGGTAGATTCACACCGCCGCCATATCAAACAAAAAATTGTCAGAAGTCGACACCTTCTCACACTTGCAATGTCCTCTGAGAAACCCACTCACTCTTCGGCCCCTTGTCTCGATGACCACGATTTCGAGATGGAAATGCAGCGGATCGGGAAAATTTTGAATGTTACCTTCGCACCTAATAAAACTCAAGGATCAGCTCCCGGCATCACGCAGATCTCCCGTGGGTTGGAGGACTTCAAACTAGAAGTGGGCCGTCTTGTGCAGGTTACTAGACAATTGAGTGGAAGATACAGTGGGTTGTTCGTCGACGATCAGGCTTTACAGGCTTTTCATCATACCTGCAAAGAACTCGATGTTTCACCAGCTGAGATTCTGGAGAAATTCCAAGCGATATTTCCGGATTGGAGAGGAGGTGGTGTGGAATGATGCATACTTAGATTCATGGGTCTTGCACACCTGGGGTTTGGAAAGGACTGGCGGATGATGGGTTTGAAGAGTAGTGGACGAAAGGTATTCTATTCTATGATTGGGGTTTGACTAATGGAAGTTGTATGTCGGTTGGATGAAGGGATTGATCTCAAAGTTAGGGGTATTGTAGTTATCGATTCCAAAAATAATGAACCACTCAGACGTTATGGCTATTACATTTTAGGAATAATGCTTGAGCATGATGAGATATCTAATGTAGACTCCCAAAATTCTTGCACCTTCTGTATTCCTATCTGAATGAAGCCACTGCTTGCTTCCCTGATTCCATGTTCCACCTTCAGAACTTCAGTCATATTTCACCGCTTTCGCTATCACCCGTAACATCTTCAGCCACCATTATTCACTATATCTCCTCTCAGATATATACCAGGACAGTCTCTCTTCTCATAACAATTCATCGTACGACCTGGTGCAGTGGTCGATACGACTGGCTCACTGCGCTTTAACCACCACGAGGTGGGTGAGTGTTAAATCGGAATACGAAAACAGTGACCCCGGAACGAAGGGCTCATCTGAAAAAAATCCTGCCAACTCGGGAATTTTCCAGACTCTATCTATAATAAAATAGATAGTAATATTTACGCTGGTCTGGTTTTTGCAGTTTTGTTCACCTGGATACTTTTTGAGTTTGGTTGCTGAAGGAGCGCAAGAGTGAATTTAAAGTGGAACTTGCGCTATGAGTCTCGTTGTCGCATGTGGGTTATTTTGATCAGCATATATAACTTGTAGGTGATGGATGTATTTATCGCTTGGAATATGGGAGATATACAAAGCTCGTCACTAATGTCCAAAGCCAAGATTCTGAGTGCAAGTAACCCAGTTCCTTTTGGGAGTTTGAATTTGGCGTTGTGGATTTACGTGTATTCAGGATGTCCTCTCGAGATACTGAACGGTATGATTTATATTTTCCTAGGCGCGAACGACGACGAGTTTCCCTTGAAATAATTGCGCTTCACTTATTACGTTCTACAAGGGAAACCTCAGCCTCTCAGAATTGCGCATATCATTTCTTTCCAAATTCGATGTTCTAATCTCCTGAACCTCTTTGGAAGCGCAAATGCAGAATCAACACTAGTGATAGCTTTTTGTTCATCAATTTTAAAATGCCACATAGTTCGCCTATGGTTCTTCTATTTCACTATGCAGCCAGCAAAAGATAAAAACAGAGATGGCAATGAAATTGCAATAGCGTTATTGCTGATGACATCCAAGCAACTTAGCCTAGATCTTTTGAGTTCTGCATATCCAAGTATGGTCACTTCATGGAAGTCAAAGTGAGAGATAGAAAAGTGCGCTATTGTCGACTTTCCCATAGAACTAGCAAATGGCTTTTGCTTCTGTTCTCGCATCTGAAACTTTCAGGAATACTCAGACTCTTCATTAGATACACTTGTAATAGAGAAGAAGATACATTCAAGGTATGGTACGAGTCAATTTGAGTAAGAGACATGATTCTTCGACAAAATACCTGCATAGTAATCAGCCGAGAGGGTCGGGCATTTCTATGTAACAAGTTTCCAAAACTCTTGGTATGTCGGAACTTAAACCACCGCATACAAACGATCAGAAACTGATGATTTAAGGAAATGTAGACACACTTCTGTCACACTCTACTATTAAGTTGAGGTTGAACGGGAGGGGTTGCCTGTTCTCAGCGAGGCTTGCCCCTGTTCCTTTGTATTCTGATACGATCTCTCATTCCCCAGTCAACTCGTTGATCAAATCTTCCCTTTGATGTTATAAGCGCTCTCCTCCTCTCCCTCGATGAGCTTTTTTGGATGTGCTCTTTGAGCTGCTGAGTAAATAAGAGCTCGTTTCGCATCGCTCTCCACTTTTGATGTTAAATCCGATGCCTTACGATTCGCTAGGCTATAATGCTCCACATAAATTAGTCAACTCTTGAAATCTTATCAGATCATTTCTCAGATCTAATCTGATCCTCGGGATTCCCTCGTTACACCAGTATATGCATCTTATTAAACTTCCACATGAATACCACTTTGTCACATCATCTTCTCGCGGAATGGATACACAGCACTTTTCGAAATGTTGTTGTTCATACAACTTCACAACTATCGACGACGGACGATTCTGAGGAGAAGCCGGATGAGAATAAATTCCAGAAATTGATCGATGGAGCGCTGTATAATGAGAAACTGATCAATACTTATCCTTGGGTTATTTTAGGGTTTGTATTGATTCTTTCGGGGATACACTGGACGGAGAAGGCTGTACGATGGAGGAGGAGGGCTTTATGGAAAAGAGGAGAGAGATATCCATACGATTTACTTGACGATGGACCATCAAAGACAATTCGAGAGGAGGTGACAGATTATGGCGGTGCTAGCTCGTCCGGGAGCAGTACATTTGGATCAAATACTTCTTCCATTAAACACGATGACGGGGGAGAACGTATGCCTCTATTGTCCGGAAGCCGTTTTCCCAATAGCACTCCGTCGAATCGAATCACCATAATCTCCCGCATCAAAGCGTTCCTCGTATACCAACCCCGACCAATCCCCTATTTCAACAAAGTTCTCCCTTCAAACGGCTCTTCGATATTCATTCTATCATTTCTCGCCCTCAACATCTTCTACACCTTCTACAACATCTCATTCACATTGTTCGAAGCCTCCGTGCTTGGAGACCGAGCAGGCCTAATATTCGGTGTCAATCTACCACTTCTATACATCCTCGGTGCAAAGAATCAACCACTTAAAGTTCTAACAGGTGTTTCCTATGAATCTCTAAATATTATTCATCGGCGGCTTGGAGAACTAATTATGGTTGCTGCGCTCATTCATGCTGGCGCTATGTTCGTGATGTGGTATGTGATTTTGGTACCATTTAGTGGTTGGACAATTTGGGATTATTTAACTCACCCGTGTATCTATTTGGGACTATCGGCTTTATTTACATATAAGTCATTATATGTAACGTCGTTGGCGTCGTTCCGTCAGCGATGGTACGAGGTGTTTTTGGGATTGCACGTTGTGTTGCAAGCTGGTGCTTTGGTCATTTTGTATTTCCATCACAGGGGAACGAGAACTTATGTTGGATGGGCTCTTGCGATATTCCTCGTGGATCGCTTGGTATATCGCCTTTGCGCGAAAAGTATTATGGCTGAGGTTAGTTTTTGCCTCGTCTTCTTCACTTTTTATATACCTAACTAACTCTTACCTAGGCCAAAGTCAGCATCTACCCTGACAACGAAACTCTCCTCCTAACCTTCAACCTCCCCAAATCACCCACCACAATCTTTTCCCAAACCCTCGGCCACTCAATCTCCTCCGGCTGGAACGCAACCGACCACGTTTTCCTCACCATCCCCTCTCTAGGTCGTTCCCACGCTCTCCAAGCCCACCCCTTTACCATCGCCTCGCCAGCCCCCCTTGCGTCCTCAAAAACCTCCAATCTCACCCTACTAATCCGAGCCCGCTCCGGATTCTCCGCCGATCTCCTTCGCGCCGCTCAACTCAAAAACACACTAAAATGTCGTCTCGACGGTCCATACGGAAGTAGTCATGCTCGTTCTCTTCTTGAAGATTCGGATCTCGCGATATTAGTTGCTGGAGGGAGTGGAATCGCTGTTACGTGGCCAATCATACATCATCTCCTAAACATGTCAAGCGAAGGCGAAGATTCCGAGACTGGAGCGCTGCTGAGTAGGAGAAGACAGAGAATTGTCATGATTTGGATTATCCATAAAAGTGCGCATCTTGAATGGATTGATGAGAAGGAGAGGGAAGATCTGGTGAGGAAGGGGGTGGAGATTATTATCCCGGGTGCTACGACGGAGGTTGGGAGACCGGATTTAGAGGGGTTGATGCAGGAGGTTGTTTGCGGTTCAAGTAAAGAAATAGAGAAAAGACAGAAGATAGGTGTGGTGGTTAGTGGACCGGACGGGTTGAATCGAACAGTAAACAATAAATGTGCGGAATTGGTACGAGAGGGTAGAGATTTAGAGGTTACGATCGAGAAATTTGGATGGTAAATATCGAGGGCTTTCTTTCTTGTTTTTTGAAGTTTTACTTGGGTTGTGTTGGTACATAGAGAGCGGTTTTTCCTTGGGTATTCCGTGGCATTTTTGAATTTAGCATTGGCGAGGAGCATTTATGATGATATGAGTTGAGATGAGTTGAAGATATATGATACATAGATAGTGATTACATACATCCTGCATACGCGATATCATGCAAATGGAAAGAAATTACATACATAGATTTACACAGTTAGCAAATACCAAACAGAGCACATATTTTACAAGCTTCTTCCCTGAAACCAGAATGATGATCCGAAGCAAGCTCCACCTGCCCCCCTCATTTCTCGGCTCCCATTCGTATCATTCATCTAGACGTAAGCCAAACCATTTCAGCGTTATCCTTATTATAGAATTACTATAATACCGGGTAGAGACTCAAGGAAAGAAGTCTTACAGTCACAATTCCACAAGAATACACACACATATATAGATCCAACCTAGCTTAATCTAAACCCCAAACCAAAACCCAAATCAACAAACACGGTGTCTCATTCCATCACACTCTACATAGATTTCGATTGTGTATCATCACTCACATAAAAACACATCAAACATCACAGTGCCAGCAAACCCAAAAGGAGTCCCAAACAAGCAGACCATTCGCGGTCGACATCCACTATCAATATCATTATTTGGAAAGTCATTCAGTTCTACACTGTACAGATTTGAGATAGATTTCAAGTCAATCCTTCATCCATCACGCATCCCGCATCCCGCATCTCAAGTCCCAAATCCCATATAGACAAATCTCTACTCACCTTACCTAGAACTCCAATCATATTAAAAGAACCAAAACTCGAACTGCAGTGAGCGTTCCAGAGGATAAGAAACCCAGAATGGCAGAGTCGTTAGATATTCAAAAACACTAGATGTAGTGCTTTAATCGCTCCATACATCTCTCTCTCTAAGCTCTACCTTCCTTCTCCTATCTGATACATACATACTCCCTTGTATATCTATCTTTCTATCTTTTTGTCTCCCTTTCCCTTAAACTCCCCCCCAACCTCCCTCTCCTCCCCTTCCCAATCCCACTTTACCTACCATTTTCCCTCTTCCCTATCCTCATCTTCTTCCCCAAGTCCCCCAAAGAAAACAGGTACACACAGCGGAAGACTTGGGGGGGGGAGTACACCTCACCCTCCACCCCTCCATCTCCTTCATACATCTCTTTCACAATTATTCACTATTATAAATCTACAAACCGACACTCTAAGTTCTACAACTCACCCATCCCATCCCTCCCACCTAGACCTAGCCAGCAATATTAAATCAAATCAAACCAATCTACTCCAATCCAAACTCCAGACCCGAGTCCAATCCATAATCCAGACTCCAGTGCAGAATCCAGAATCCAAAGCCCAGTAATTACCTAAATACACCCACCCACTCACTTACTTGCACCCAACTCACAATTCAATGCCCATCTAACTACCTAGGTAGATATCACAAAAGCACATCACATTATATTCCATTTACTTCACCACACATGTCCCCAAGTTCCCAACCCCCAACCCCCAAGTCTCCAGTCTCAAGTCCCCAGGTCTCAAAGTCTAAAACCCATTGATCCCCTCTCGAAAACTCGCTTGTTCTCCTTCTCAACCATTCAGCATGTTTACATTTTACCAGACTGCTCGTACATGTACGTTAGAGTCATACTATTTCAATGATGGCATTCAATCGCCGTGCAGTCACACAATCAAACAATCAAAAAATCCTCAAAAAGTAAAAATGTACCAATACCAAATCCCATATCTAAAGTTCTGTTTCTGTCTGTACTGAACTACCAAAAAGGAAGAAAAAGAAGAAAAACGCAAAAAATCGCATCAATAGAGTCTTTCTTCTCCGTTCTCTCATTTGTATGCATCCATTTCTCTCCATGCTCCATCCATGACAGTGTCTTTATTTTTCCACGTGTAACATGCATTCCATCCCAATTTCGTTCTCATTTCTATTTCCATTCACAACTCAACTGATATCTCAGATGACACCTCAACACCCATTCGCTCAACCACACGCCAACCCACCACAATCAACAACTCCCTTCCCAATATATACATCTACTCAGCAACTGGCGCAGGTGCCTTGACACCCTCCTCACTAGGAACCAGAGCTGGAGCAGTGGTTCCAGTTGGGATCGTACCTGCATTAACGTTCTCGGTGTTGATGACATGCTGATCACCATTTGTCGATGCCCACTTAGGAGGTTTAGCCCAAGCAGGATCTGTCCAAGGACCCTCATCACTCAATGCACAACCACCCTTACACTCGCAGCTACCTCCAAAAATCTTCGGTAAGTTCTCCTTAGGAACTTGCGCCAATAATTCCTTTTGATACCCCGATCCTAAAACATGAATTTTCTCAACGGTAATAGGATCCAACCAACCCTTAACAACACCAAAAACGGTGGAGAAGCCCCATGGTGCATTGATCAAATACAATTTGCCGAGACGCTCTGGGTAATAGTTTTGGGACATGCCAGAGGCTTGTTTTACGTATGCGTAAACGGAAGGAACCTTGGAGAGTCCAACGCCCTTGAGATCCATAATGGTGCAGCAGGTTTCGAGAAGAGAACCAGCTTTGCGGGAACAGGCTGGGAGACGGGGGTCGGCCATCTTTTCGTACTCGACAGCGAGGTTTTGAAGCATACGCTCGGAAGTGGTGATTTTGTACATGGCGTTAAGGTCAATGTTACCCATTTGTTCAATGTAGACTGGTCGGCCATCCTATGGGTGAGATATGTTAGATAGTGAACGAGTAAATACGAGAAAGGACAATCTCGCAAAGGAAACCAGACAAAGCCAAAAAAGACGTACCTTATCAGTCTTATGATAGTATTGAGGATAGTACTTAAAAACTTCCTCCTTCTCCTTATAATCAAAGGTACGGACGAGTTCATCAAGACCGAAATCTTTTCTCCACTGCTCTGCATCCACGAACCTATTCTCTAGTATCAGTATACATCATACTTCCAACATATATTGAAAATCAAAAGTGTATATATCGAGAGTTCTTACATCTTCTCAGCCAATGTGACGTCGAACTTACGTGCTCGTAGGAATCGAAGCTGCGTAGAGATAACAATTAGCTATATTCGATATGCAATCCCAATTCCCATCAATCCTTCGCACATCATCAAACACTCAAAACCAAGTAACAAACAGTGATCAAGCTCAGAAAACAATCTCGATCCTCAAAAACACTAGTAGATTTCCCCCTCCCCTCTATTCCCAAGCTCAAGCATCGACACCAGCACCAGCACCAGTACCACGAAAAATGAACGAACAAACAAACATACCAAAGTAAGCGTATCCAATCTCTCCGTAAACCCTGCCGCCTCCAACTTCATCCTCAACTGCTGCACCTGCGCATCCTGTTCTGGGGTTGTGTGTCCAGGGTGACCACTCTGAGCTGTAGGCGACGTGGTTGGGAAATCATAGTGATCGTATTTAGGATCGAGTTTGATTTCTAGATTGGCTGCCATTTTGTCTGATTTCTCACGGTATGTTATCTTAAAAATTCTCAGGGTAATATGTGCGGCGAAAAATAAAAGAAGAAAGCGAAGATAATGTAATGGGGAGGTGTTGACGTGCGCACAGAGATTCAACTTATTGCCAGGTAAGTTGGCGGAACTAATTAAGGTTATTAGATCCAAGAGGGGCTCTAGCTTTACGAGGCTAGAAATGGTCCCTTCAGAATGTGTTTATATCTCAATCTTTACCTGCAAATCCTACATAAAATATGTCTCATTATACACTTTAAGATACAAAAAAGCCCAAATTTTACTTGATCATTTTACATCTTCTCATTTGATATGTGGTCGATTTATAATTCTAATAAATCAATGTAAATACTCAACTTTGCCTTCTTTCCCCCCCTACAAATAGAGTGTACGTATGAGTTCACGATGATTACATCCACCCTGTAAGCGAGTTTGGTAAGGAAAAGTTCCCCTGATCGATCCCCTGATCAGGGGCATGTATTCAACCCCAAATCGATATATCTATCCTTCGATATTAAAAAGTCGTTGGGAGCAAATAAGATCAAGATTAGATCTTACGAATATCGTATATCGTATATCATAAGAGCATGCATTTCCAGGGGAGAAGGTAAATTACGTGGGGATTGTACTTACTCTGTACGGAGTATATCTATTGTACCAAAGTTTCTATCAGGAGCCAGAAAACTTGGGTATGATCTATATTGATGAAATATCACCACACCAATAAGATATCAAAGGTTCCATTTCTCTACATCAGATCTTGAAGATCTTCGTTTTTCTTTTCCTCGTATTTGGACCAGAGACGGTTTGGTTTGAGTTCTCCTGAATATCGTCGACATCATCGACATCATCGACATCATCATATCATAAGAAAGCTCCCATCATCATCCCAGAACTTTGTGTTTTCATTATTTCTCCTCCAAAGACTCTATCAACCATTAGAACTACCAGTCTTTCCATCCTTTTCCTCTGCAACCTCCGATTCATTCTTCTCTTTTCTCTTCATCGTAACATCCCAATTGTATACCCTAGCTGTAGCAACCTCCATAGTCTGTTCATTAAAAGAGTTTCGTCAGCTTAATCTCTCTCCACTCCGCAACCCTCTCTTTTCCCCAGTTATGGTCTGTGTGTGAAGTGGAGTAAACATACCGTAATCTGTTCTCTCAAGAAATCCAAATCCTCCTCACAATTCGCGAAACTTTGTTTCGCAGCCGCGAGTCGGTTCGAAAGTAATTCCTCCGCCTCATCAATCGGATACGCTAACATAACATTTGCCTGCCATCGTGTCAATATACCTCCACCACCTCTTCCCTAAATGTTAAACATACCCCTAACCATAAATAAACCTCCTCCGTAGCCGGAATATTGGCTTTGGCGTATAAGGTATCATTCAACTCAAAAGTAGCCTGTATAGGATCCGCACCCTCCTATCGAAAATATATCAGCACCAATCTCTCAAGCTCTCCCTCCGTTCACAACATAGTACAAACATACCTTCCTCGTCTTCAAAAACCTCACCGTATCCAGCGTCTTCTGAATATCCGGCATATTGATTTTCAACCCGGCGATTCTCTTTTGTTGATTTACCTCCATAAACTGATATTTCCTAAACGAATTCGAAAGTATGAGCTTCTGATTTCCCGAATCGTCCAATGCCCCAACCCCCCGATCCCCCAAATCTGAGTCCCCAAAGCAGACACTCCTCCATTTGCATAAAATATCCAAAAATAGAGCTCCAACCTACGAAATCATCTCCTGGAATCTCTTCAAGGTAGGCTCAACATCCGCCCTCGTAGTAACATAATCCTCGACTCGATCCACGAATGGTGCATATGGAATACCTCGCTCATTTGTGCGGGCGGCATCTTTTCTGAAGGGTTGAGAGTTAGCTAGTTTTCTGCGAATTTTAAGAACCTCTTCTCTGCGAATGGTAGTAAACTCTTCCCACAAACTCCAGTAAGCTCCCCAGACCCCTCTCTTCTGTAGATCAAATTACATAGTTCGCCTCACAGCCATCCGCAACTGGGCATTCTGCGACCTGGGGAACGCTTTTGAATGGATAGACTATAGGAACCTCTCTTCCTACAGAATTGCAGAACTGGGCAGTTTCATTTACAAATGCAGATTCTTCACTTACTTAGTATCTGTATCCGCCATATTTGGCGTCTGCGAAACAAAAATATTTATGATATTCAAAATTATCGAAACTGCCCACTACAACATATAGGTAAAGTTCTCGCTTATGTAATACTGTGGTGCTGCATCATCTTCACCCCCGCCAGAGATGCAATTGTCACGCTTTGTGTGCTTTACAATCTTCATCGTCGTAAGTTTTTCATAGTGTTCATTAAATAAATTAACAAATTACATCATATTCATTCACTGTTGAAACAATCTTGCAAAGAACCATATTTTTCATCGGTATATTTGTATTCAGTACCGTACTAGTAGATGTGTAGACATCAAAAACTAATGTGATAATGACCAACGATCAAAGATCAAATGTAGGCATTCTGACCAAAGGAAAAGTAACCCTCCTTCCCAAAGAGAAAACCATGCATAATAGTTATTATTCGAGAAATGAGAACTCCCTATTCTACACACCAAAAGGAAATTCCCATCGCCGAGTTCCGTCCTCGAGTTACTCGAGAGTATTCAATTTGTTACAACTTAAGCACTTTGGCTTGATCGAAGTACATTTACGCCTTGGCCTTAGCAAGACCAACAGTGTTCTTACCAAGGTCATAGACGGAGTAGTATCTTCGGAGGAAAGCATCACCCAAGATAGCAAGAGGTCCAACTGGCTCTGGGAAGTCCATACCCTAGTAGATTGTTAGCAGACATCCATGAATAGAATCAGTGCGAATAGAAAACTTACCATGAAGGTGGAGATACAAGAGTCTTGAACTTCGAGAATGTAGTCGTAAGGGCCAATAGCGAAATCATGACCGCTGAGGGTGAATGTAAGATCTGGAAGACTGTCACGCTTGGCACAATCGACAGTGTATTGACCGTTCCATCCCTTCTTAGCACCGATTTCCTTGTTGAGAAGCTCAGCAAGAGTGGTTGGGAGAGCAATGAGAGAAGTTCCGGTATCAAGTATAACACCAGTGTTATCAAGCTCGGCCTTAGCATCACCAAAGGCGATCGCATCAAGGTCAACTTCCCAGTAAGCCTTACGTCTCAATGGGATCTCAGTGATCTTGCCCTCGTAGTGGTCCTTGTTGACGCCACCGAAGATAGCCTCGGATGCGTCAGTCTCATCATTGGAACCCAAGTAGAAGGCAAAAACTGGCTCGTCCAAAAGACCTTGGTCGACCATGCTGTAGAAAGGTGGGACGATACTGTTTACGGAGATGGTATCATAACCAAGACCCAAGATACCGTCAAATCTACCGAAGGCAAATGCAAGACCTGGCTCTTCAGTAGCTTCGGCGAAGACTTGGTCCTTGATCTTGAGATCACCAATGGACATAACGTCCTTGGAGGTGAAACCGCTCAAGCTTCCAGAACCGTATCGGATCTCGAATGAAGTTCCATTTGCCTTATAGGTAGATGATGAGGATGAGTCGTACTTTGTGTGAAGGTAGCATGCGATCGAACCGCACTGGGAAGATGGAACCCAAAGGTTGGAACTTCCGGTATCAAGGACGACCTTGAATGTTTGTGGCGGTGTACCGATAGTAATTTCTGAGAAGTCTATTCGTAAGTTAGTATATGATTGATATTTGTTGTTGGTGTATGTTCTTACATTGGGCATTGAGGAAGTTGGAAACTGGAACAGTGTGGTCGCCTGCGTCGTGAACGGAAGTCTCCTTGAACATCTCACTGGCATGAGATTCAGGTCGAACACCCATATACTTTTGACCCAAGTGTTTAGCATGCTCCTGCATGTTGGCAGTAGCAAGTTGCTCACTCAAAGATACTTTCTTGAGAGGCATCTTGTGAACACCGGCGCTCACACTGCCGAGCAGCGATGCTGCGGCGAAAACTGCACCCTTCATGATGTAGATTTAATTCGTATGTAGTTTATTGGATTGTATTAATGAATTAAGAAAAAGAGAATGATATCTTTGATGGAATTGCAAAATGTTGATAAAGTAGAAGAGTTGGTTGTTGATAAGAGAAAGGAAGATGGCTGAGATGAAGGTAGAGAGAGAGAGCTTCAAAGTATTAGCAAGAGCAAAGCAAAGCACGGCAGGATGCACGAGCACGAATGAATGACGATAGCGGTCGCCTATTACGGTTGCCTCCACAACCCGACCCACTAATACGCTCAAAAAGTGAGATCTAACCAATGAAAAGTGATCATGAGTCTAGTCGAGTACATTGGCGCAAGACTTAAAATGATTAGATAGATACCGATACCCCGACATTTCAAAAAGAGAATCAATCATACCTAGGTAAGAGGTACCATACATAACATACCTTGGTAGCTACAAGTATATGCCTTGATCTATCAATGTCAGTTTCACTTTTTCAAGGCGAACGAAACGGTGACAGTACGAATACATGAATACCTCGTACCTAGTACCTACCTAGTATCTGCATAGTCAAATAATTCATCGCCACATTTATTATTTATCCATCTATATATCTAACTATCTCATCTAGGTTATCTCTAATCAAAAGATAGATAATAATAAATCACATGCTCTTCTACCTGCTACTTGCTCTGTCTCCGTATCCAGATACTAGCTATAAAATACGACCTATATAATATCAAAACACTATATATATTCCTATATCATCGTAAACAATACCTAAATAACCTTGGAACTATCCGTACCCGTATCCCAATCCCTTAGCTTAAAACTTAATGAAAATCTTATCATGTCATGTCAGGCACAACGCGAACACTGCTTATGTGGATCCGGCGCCAACCGCCTTTTCGCCCCAGAATTCAGGAACACAGGATGTTTGGAGTGGCTTGCCTCGGATTAAGAGAATATGAAGGAACGTCGGAATTGGTGAAGATAAACTACGTACCTAGCCACATATGATTCATTGTCTCACTTATTAGACACTAGAATAGGTAGATATGGAGATATGTAAAGTAAAGCCGGCCGTGAATAAAAGGAATAAGATTTTGCTCAAGCAAATAATCAACCATATTATCTACCTACCTAGATAGTATTTTACCTAGTTATCCTGGTCAGATCTTAACCTAAATCCATCCCTCTCGCAGTACTTTCAGCGCCCATAATGTATATTCAAAAGACAGAAATGGTAGGTGGTACAAGATCGGTAATGTTTTTCCCTAATGAACATTCACGTTTTGGTCTCTAATACGTAATACTTCAATAAAAAGTGACGATAGAAACAGTTGATTTTCTATCTAGGTATCTCATATGGTCTATTGAACTCGACCTCTAAACTTTTTTCCCTCATAAACCCCCTGCCACTCCCTGGTATATCATGACGACGTTGAATCGGTCAAAAGAAGTAGCGCCTGCAAATGATGAATCCTAATTGCTTTTTCTTACCCACACCCAAACCATGAACACCATAACCAAATGCCAAATTATCAAACATTTACTCTCTCCAGCCCTCAACTGGGAGAGGGAAGCTGCTGGCCCACTCAGCAATCTCCTTTCTCAATTCGTTGATCTTCTCAACTTCACCACCAGCGACCTTAGCCTTAAAGTCCTTAAGCTTGTTGTCACTCTTTGGCAGAGCAGCTTGGACTTCCTTGCAGATCTTGATGCTTTGATCAATGTATGATGCAACTCTCTTGAAGTCCTCAGTACCGAATCCACGACTAGTCATAGCTGGGGTACCGATACGGATACCGCAAGGGGTCAAAGCAGACTTGTCACCTGGAATAGAGTTCTTGTTGCAAGCAATGTTGATTTGCTCCAAGACAGCCTCAACACGGGCACCGTCAAGTGCTTGTGCTCTGAGATCGAGGAGAACCATGTGGGAGTCAGTGCCGTCGGCTACGAGCTTGTAGCCCAATTGCTTGAACTCGTTCTCGAGAGCCTTAGCATTGTCAACAACTTGTTGTTGATATTTCTTGAAGTCATCAGTTGTGGCTTGCTTGAGGGCAACAGCAAGGGCTGTGATGGTGTGGTTGTGTGGTCCACCTTGGTGACCTGGGAAGACGGAGAAGTTGATTGGGCCTTCGAGATCGTAGAGGGTCTCCTTTCCGGTCTTGGCATCAGTCTTACGGACACCCTTGCGGAAGAAGATCATGGCACCACGAGGACCACGGAGAGACTTGTGGGTTGTGGTGGTAACGATATCAGCATGCTCGAAAGGACTTGGGATGACGCCAGCGGCGATCAAACCAGAGATGTGAGCCATATCAACAACGAGGTAAGCACCGACAAGATCAGCGATCTTGCGCATACGGGCGTAATCGATAAGACGGCAGTAAGCAGATGTTCCAGCAACAAGAACCTTTGGTCTGTACATCAAAGCGTTGGCCTCGAGTTGATCATAGTCAATGATACCAGTCTCCAAGTTGACACGGTATGGGAAGGTCTCGAAGTATGTTGATACGGCAGAGATTCTAAATATTCGTTAGTTGGTTGAAAATATGAAGAAACGACTAATTTGCAACTCACTTTCTCTGAGGAGTTTGGTAACCGTGGGACAAGTGACCACCGTGTGGGAGATCAAGACCCATAAGTCTGTCATGAGGTCTCATGATAGCTTGGTAAACTTGGAGGTTTGCTGGGGAACCAGACAAACATTGAACATTGACACCCCATTTCTCAGAATCCAAGTTGAATGCCTTGAGAGCACGAGCTTGGCAGGTCAACTCAATAGAGTCAATGTGTTGGTTTCCACCATAGTATCTAGCACCTGGGTATCCCTCAGAGTATTTGTTTGACATGGGTGATCCCAAAGCATCGAAAACGGCACGGGAGGTAACATTCTCGGAGGCAATGAGGATAATCGATTCACGCTGACGTTGGATCTCGAGTTTCTAGATATTCTCGTCAGCAATTGGCATAGTTGAGGAGATGGATTGTATTACTTACCATGATCTCAGCGATCTCAGGATCAGTCTCAACCAAAGACTTTTCCAACATCTGTGAAACAATGAGTCAGTCAAATTACCCAGCATTTTTGGTCGCGGGGCATTTTCTATGGTAACTAACCTCTTGGTGAGACTTTGGGAGGGCGTATGTAGAAGACATGATTGCAAATTGATACTCTTAAATGCAAAGGAGAGTGTAGCTGATTTGTATATTGAAATACTGAAGTGAAGATTGCTTGAGAAAATAAAAAAAAGACGAAAGGTCAGACAAAGAAGTATATACAAAAATTTAGTCAAGCTAAGAGTTGCCCCTCCAGCAAGCTAGCGGGATCGGAGTGGATTTCAGCCAATGAGACCCCACAACCACTATCGACGTGACTCGCTAAAATGAATATCCCGCATTAAAAAATGGTGCGGGGGAACAATGGTTAAACCACGGGACAATATATTATATTTTGGTTTGAATGAAGATGAATTGAAAGGTCGATCCTACTATTGATGGAAGAGTTATATGGAGAATCGGTGTATAATGATATCTGGGTATGCTCTTGAATTTGTAAACTTCACTGTCATCAAATCTACGAAGCGGTGGTCATTACACAACTGCCCGGGGCTGCTTGCTTGCTCTTCTTGTCAAAGACTGAAGGCACGAAAATTTGAGGTCTCCCGTGAAAGGGGCTCGCTTGGAGTATCGGAAAGGGAATTTACACGGTGATTTACTCAATGCGTGAGGTTCATTCATAGTGTTTCTTGAGTCTATTTGATCCCGCGAGCGAGGTATTGCCAGGACTCTAGTTCTCCAGTGGTGAGAGCAAGTAGTTTTTAATACACAATATCTCCCTTGTCAAAAATTATCAGTACGAGACTCCAAACGTCTCTTTTTCGCCTCCATTTGCGCCTTTTTCTCCCATTTCGGTTCGTCCTTGGTGTTTGCCATACCCGAATCTTCAATGACAAACGTTGCTGTAACTTTCTTCCTCGTACTCTCCGGGTGCGAGGACAGGGGTTCTACAGTCGAACCGAGCGTCGCAGGCCGAGACTGCGAGATATCTATACTCGGACTTGATGACGCCTTCCCCGATGGGATTATGCGAAGCGGTGAAGCTCTAGTATTAGTAGTAATCTCGGGGCCCGAATCTGAATGCTATTTTACTCGTTGACGTAGTGGCATAGGCTGATCCACGAGCTCAATTGCTGTCTGTTTCTTCAATGTTTTTAGTTCCTGTGATCCTATGGAGGTTGATGGAAACAAACTCTTGTGCTTTTTCTTCTTATCTCCAGAATCCTTGTGCTTCTTTTTCGATGAGCGATCCGCACTTTCTTCAGAGTCTTTGTGGCTCTTCTTCGATTTATCGGATTTTGACTTTTTCACCGGTGGTGCATCTTCCATCTCCACATCTGATGCTTCGTCTTCCGACATTGCGATTTTTTGGAATTTGGGAGCGCGTTCTTCTGACTCGCTTTCATCTTCGTCGGATCCAATGATACCAGGTGCGCTCGCAAAGCCAATTGGTTGGTATCGCGCCTTCAGACCCTTGGGTTGTTGACGAACAGGTCGCTTCGCGGGCACTGTAGCTTGGCTGGAGTTCTTCTTAGAAAGGTGAACGACTTGTTGCATATGATATATTTGATCCACGGATTTTTTCTCTGTAATTTTATGTCAGTGTACTGAAGTGCATTAGTAGACGGGGTAGGTTACCAATGGAGTAACCATCTTTAGAATTGCTTGGTAACAAGATCTTGGTATACGTCTTGTCATCAAGCGGGTCGTGAACGAAACCATAATCGTTGCCATTCTGCGAAAATACTGATTTGTCCAATTTTGTATCTCGCAGCGACATCTCCGTTACAGAAGCGATGGGTACTGACGCAGGTGCTGTGATATACCAAATTTCTTTTCCCTCCAAATTAGACTTGCTGAATAATTGTGGTGCTCTACTTGAATTCTTCGAAGAAGACTTTTCGAATCCGGGAGGGGGCTTGAAGGGCGCAACTTTCATCGATACTGTTTTGGCATCTTTCCTGATATGATATTAGCAAACAAACCTAGAGTCTGTCAAGCTTGGTAACACTTACCTAGACGATGATTGCACAACAGACTTCTTTGCATTTGCACTTGATTCATCTTCAGACTCCTTCTCATCGCTCCCGCTTTCACTTTCACTCTCTTCGGAGCTTTCAGCCTCGGAACTGTCGCTACTCTCTGCGGCCTTGTTATTCGATTTGGACTTGGATTTAGATGTAGATTTCACATCGGAATTCGATGGCAGAGAATCGTTGTCGCTATCTGATCCCGATTTGTTTTCCTTTGGCTCGTCATTTTCATTGTCGCTTTCTCCAACAAATTCGGAGCTCTTAAAATCTTGCGGTGATTTGACAATCGGAGTTTTGGCAGCAGTTTTGGCAGAGGATTTCGTGGAGGATTTCGAAGAATCTGCCTTTTTCTTTCGCTCACTAAGAGTCACTTTGGAAGGCCCCATTATGAATGAGTATATTATTGTTTTAGGAGAAATTGATGGAGGATTGGTTCACTGGTAGTTGTAAATAAATGGAAAATCGCATCGAAACTTTTTTTTTGGCAAGGCTCGGCCTTGCTCGGAAAAACATCGGATCTAAGTTTTTTGATACCCCGAGCTGCTATCAGAACTCTCCTCTCGAATTTATAATTATATTGTAACTTATTTTATTGATGTAAACTATCCAAATAATGTCAAGTAAAAGAAGAAAGTTAGATTCTCCTATAAAAACCCGTAAGTTTATCATATCACAAAAACAAATGCAATTTCACTAACTTCAATATAGAGCTCAGTGCTGTGAGTGCTTTCGCAGCTAGGAAGGCATATGCTGCTGCTCAGAGCAGTTCACAAAAAGAGACCTCATCTTCTCAAAATCATAATGAAAGAATTTCTCAGCAGGCGACAAATGATGCCCCCTCCAGAAACTCTAACCGTGGAAAACCAAGTCCGGTGAAAAATGATCTTCCTTCCATAAACCCAGGCTTTATTGTTGAGGAAAATGGACGAGGAGAAGAGCTAGAAAACCATATCTTGAGGTGTGTTCTTTACTGCTACTGGGTTATGCTATTAATCCTCCAATATTGATTTAAACCAGTTCTGATTCACGTGAGCAGTCACCTGAAGTGATTTCAAACCGACCGTCGATGGTGTTGTCTACTTTCAAGCCTAGTGACGATAATACCAAGGTGCTCAAAAGCAGAATACTAGTGTTGAAGCTTGCACCTGGTGAGGTCAGTGATTTTACATCCGTTGACTATAAAATCTAACATTTTATAGAGATTGATCATTCTGGGACAATGTAATCTTGAAGTTGTCGAAGGACAAATCACGATCTTAGGGTCTATACTAAGAACTTCGAAAATTAAACATCCAGTATATGCAGCGACTGCACATTCATTACCAGTGATTAGGTGTCCAGATGGGGAACTAAACCATGCAGTTCTCCGTCTTCATCAATCTGATTGTGGAATAAGATCGTTAGAATCTCTCTCCCCGCTGTTTGGAAAGTTATGGAACGAGGATGCCCGAGCCTTCAAATCAGCGCATAGTCATCTTGCGGCAAAGCTTGGAAAAAGCACATTTCAGATTGTACACAAATCCTATCTGCAACCAGTCATCTCACCACCGGAATGGAACAAGACTCTATCGAAATTGTCCAGCTCCACCCAAACTACCAAACGAATTATGCTCTGCGGCCCCAAGTCATCCGGAAAATCGACTTTTGCGAAATTGCTTGTAAATCGACTTTTGTCTGCAAGTCAGAATGAAAACAGTTCAAATTCAAGAAAGGGTCCTGGTGTTGCACTACTTGATCTTGATCCAGGGCAGCCGGAATATTCTCATCCTGGTCAAGTATCCCTCATTCATATTAAGGAACCAAACTTTGGTCCCTCAATTACCCATCCTATACCGGGAACCAGCAGTCGTATAATTCGTGCACATGCTTTAGGCGCAGTATCACCATCTATGGACCCAAGTCTCTACATGTCATGTGCACTCGATCTATTCGCACATTACCGCAATCTAGCCTCTCTCCATTTCAATTGTCCCCTCGTCATCAATACTCCCGGCTGGGTCTTGGGAACAGGGCTTGAAATTCTCGTAGACTTAATAGCCAAAGTGCACCCATCAGAAGTCATATATATGTCTAAAGCAGGTCCTGCCGAAGTGGTCGAAAGTCTTCAAGATGCAGCCAAAACAACCCCTCTCATTACTCTCCCTTCACAAACTACCGATTTCATGACACGCACTTCGGTTCATCTGAGAACTATGCAGTCAATGTCATATTTCCATCTAGATCCAACAAACAAGAAGGAACTAGCATGGAGCGGAATCCCATTATCATCCATTCCTCCTTGGGAAATCAAGTATTCCGGCGAAAATGCTGGTATTTTAGGTATCTTATGCTACGGCGAACAACCACCATCAGATCTCCTCTCTGAAACTATCAATGGCTCTATAATCTCGATAGTTGTCATCGAAGACCCAGCTGCAATACCAGGATACACTTCTACTCAACAAGACAAATCCGAAATCTCAGATCCCAACACTCTTCACGAGTTCAATTCTCCATTAACCCTCGATCTCATCAAAAAGCCCCTCATCCTTCCAACTCCTCACGAAAACCTTCCATATTTCAACCCCCTTAACGCGATAACTCTCGATCCAGAATTTTCCCATTCTATCGGATCAGCTCTCGTTCGTGGAATTGATACTAAACGCCAGCGCTTACAAATCCTCACTCCGATCCCACAAGATATGTTCGAGGAAATCAATCAAGAAGAAAAGAAAATCGTGCTAGTAAGCGGAAAGCTAGATACCCCCGGGTGGGCCTACACAGAAGAATTAGTAAGAAGGACATGGATAGAGAAGGACAAGCGAAGGAAAGAATCAGGCGAAGAAGACGAAATAGCAGAATCCGACACCGAGGAGGATGAAGATGAAGACGAAGACAACGAAGATAGTAATACAGAAGAAGTGGAGATGGATGCCGGAATAGGAATTGCACTCGAGACCCCGGATGTAGTATCCATCGATACGGATACACCGCATCACGCATTCCGCCACATTCCATGGGTGGAAAAACTAACGGGTTCGCAGGGAAGAGGGATAGGCGCGAGAGTTTGGCGCGTGAGGAGAGATTTGGGGAAGATGGGTGATGCGTAGGGAATGTAGTGGATGAGATTTAAGTAATGTATTGGCAAGTTGAGAAATGTATATATATGTATATATGATAGAAACTCGTGATAGTGTATCGAAGAGTTATATATACTTTCGTCTACCTCTCTATCTACCTCTCTATGTATGTATATATCTATCTCCATACATTACACTCTAGAGCATTACTATGCATATACACCCATACCCATCCATTCACCCATCCATTCACCCATCCATTCACCCATCCATTCACCCATCCATTCACCCATCCATTCACCCATCCATTCACCCATCCATTCACACT